>APFE030955357.1:0-29333 GCA_000404065.3 Pinus taeda
ATATTTTATATATATTCAAAAAATTATGATCAATTCATTCCCTTATTTATAAGGACTCTTTGAGATCTGAAATAAATATATTTATTCATTTCCTTAAGATATGAAATACATATGTGCGCACAAAACTATTTTGAGTGGACTGTACTCTTTAAATACTTTACACATCATTGGGTGGAGACCACACATTATATGGTCATGATGGTTGAAAATATGAAGCATTTTGGTGAATTATAAAGTCTTTTGTTGAATGGGTGTATGGCCCATATCGTGTGGTCAAATTAAACTATAAGTTGCAAAGTTTGTAATATTGTTCTCGATTTATTTGGCTTTACACATTTAGACTAGAGTTGATATATAGATATATATATATATATATATAAACCGAAATGCTTCATATCTTTAGTGCATACCTTGTATTGTTTTCAAAGTTTGGTCACAAGCATGTATCATCTCCAAGAAACCATCAACAACACCACATAGTATTTTCCTTATGCCTTTTCCAGAGGAATAGTGACAACATAATATTTCAAGAATTTATATCTGACCAAGGAAGTAAGTTAATCAGGTTGACTTATTTTTTTAATAAGCTTTGAACTAGTATACAAGTGTGAGTGATTATCTTCTTTGATCCTTTTGTTTGATTTGATTGATTGATATGGGTTTGGAATAAATATTATACCAATATTTGTTGAGGATTTGTTGGTATTTCATCATTGTTTATTCCAACTTGGTTTTTATGTTAAGAGTGTTGTTATTTCATTCCCGTTGCAAATGTTTCTTTTGGATTGAAACATTGTTTTGGACCTTTGGTTTGAGGCATCTCTCGATTTGAAGAAGTAGAACAAAGAATGATTTTCTCTCTTTATGTAAGATCACATATTTGATTCCTACACTAGGAGCACAACACTTTTCTTTTGGATGTATGGGGAAAGTGAAAAATCTTAGTACTGCAAGAGCTCAACGAGTGAACAATTTCTAGGCAAATTAGGGTTTTGTTTTGCAGGTTTGGTGAAGGATATGTCTGTCATTTCCAATGTTGTGTCTTAAAGCCCAAGAAACTCATATTGAAATTAAATTTTGATCCATTAATACACCATCTACTGCACCCAACACTTTGGTGTCATTGTTGGGTAGGTGCTTAGGGGATTGACCTTAGTGACTTGCTCTAATTTGGTTTTCTTTTTCACATAGTTTTTCTTGCAATTTTTCGTTTCTTTCCTACACATTTTTAAACTTTTTTCTTTGGTTTAGTAAGAACCCCCCCATATACTCATGCATGTGATGAAAAAATATAAAATCTTCTTGAACAAATATATGGTATTTGGAGGAATCTTTCAATGAGGATTTTTGACGTTGCTACAGAGATATACAAATCATCGAATGAAGAACTTATGAGTGCATAAATCAATATTTTTCTTAAAAAAATTTAAAATGATGTTATTTGTTCTCTTCGTTCAGAATTGGGTGATTCACAGGAAGAGTGAAAGCAGGATAAAATTGAAGAACTACTGATGATATTTTAAGTTATTAAGGTAATGTAATGATTTAGTCTTAAGTTATTTATAGTTTACATAATTATTATAGTAAAATATATTAAAAAATGAAAATTACTTTGTATTTAAAAAATCCAACTAAATAAATATATATTTAAAATTATTGAAATTGGCTTAGTCATATGTATTTTAAATAATAATATAAGTTTAAATGATTTCTAATTAATGATTCAAAATTTAAAAATATTTATATTTTTTCAACTTAGCTTTCATATTGTATTAAAAATTCTTAGCTTTTGTAAATTTGGGATTGTCAAATTCTGTGTTAACGATTAGATAATTCCTAGATGCAAGTGGGTACATAGAGTATCTCCACAGAGATGACATACAAGGATGTGCATATAAATCGAAATATACATATGTCAAAATTATGAAAAATTTTGCATGTAAATAAAAAATATATAGTGATCTAGGTGGATATTGGTTTCCACCTGCCAATTTCACTTGGACCCCCACCAATTCTTCTTTCAGCTTTTCAGTTTCCTTAATTACAACATAATTTACTATTCTTAGAAGTTTTTGGGTCCTAAAACGTTCGGAGTCATTTTGAGGCCCTAAACAACTTTTTTTTGAAATCTACTGCCAATGACTTTTTGTCTTATATCATCTTCTTTTCATAGTCCTCAGAGAGATCTTTCCAATGGGTTATCATGCATGTCAAACGGAGATAATATGACCAAGTCGCAACCCCGAGAAGTTCATCGTCCAACTCACCCCAACAAGGTCCATAAACTCTTGGTGTTACATCTCCTCGGGTTAGGTGTTTGGTTGTTTAGGGTTTTCTCTTATTGTTCAATAATAAAAAGGCCCTTGAGCCTCATTGTAAGGGAGTTCAGAGGCATTTAGCTGCCACATCTCTTCTTAGAGATAAACTACCATCGCCCGAGCTAGTTTATTTCCATTTTTGTTTGTAAGCATATTTCAGTATTCTCCATTAATAAAATGAAGTATTATTTTTTTTGTATCTATGTATTTGTGTTTATTTTTGTACTTTATTGCGTTCATTTTTAAATCTGGATCAATGGTATCAGAGTGGTATGCACTTTCTCTATTTTTGCCTGCATGTCCCCAAAGAGGTTGGGATATAAGGAGTCAGAGCTTGAACTAGTTGAATCTTTGCAACACCAGCCTCACAAATCCCGATGGCCTCCAATGGTAGATGAAAATAAAGATGACAGGGTAGGAGATTCTATGAAAATATTGCTCAAAGAGGCCCTCGAGCGACAAAGTAACGTGATGATGGACAACTTTGCCCAGATCCTTCAGCGGCTACCCAGGGGCGACACATCTACTTTCAGCAGCTACTTTGGAAGTTCCACACCCTTTAAGGTACAAGTTAACTTTGACATTCCCATATTTGAGGGTCATATAAATGTAGACGTCGTAGATAAATGGTTAAATATGCTAGAAGGGTATTTTTTTGTTCATGATTTTTTTGGGTGGGAAAAGATTACTTTCACTCTTCTCAAAGCCGCCCCCAAGTCAAGGACTTGTGGGAAACCTACTGCAAGAAAAAGGATGAAATTACGGCCTCACTGTTTTCAATAGAACCCTCTTGGAATTCATTCCAAGCTACCATGAAGGAGCAGTAATACTTTGTCAGAAGCTATGAGAATCAATACATAAAGTGGACCACGCTGCGGCGGGGAAGGGACAAAGACCTTCTGGAGTTTACCAATATTTTTCATACCCTTTGCACAAAGTTGGGTATCAAGGATTTGGAGTAGCATTTGTTACTCAAATACCAATGCTTCCTATAGAAGTACATCTAGGATGAAATATAATTCCTGAACATTTCCTTGCTTAGCAAGACATACCGATATGCCGTCGAGATCGAGAAAAAGTTTAAACAGAAGACGTGAGACTTTGGATTTGCGAATCTGAAGTAAGGGAAAGGTGTCCCCAAACCGTAGAATAAAGGACAAAGCCAAGGAGGGGCGGCCTAGGACAACTCACCAAAGCCACAAGCAAAGAACATTGTCGTGAAGCTGAAAAAGGACAGGGGAAAGTGGTGTGAGTTCCATAAAAGCGGAAAGCTCCACTCACAACAAAAGTGAGTGTCGAGCCAGGCAGTCACTAGTGATTGGGCTAAAGGCTTCAGAATTAGATGCATGTTCCAACTCTGAGTCAGAACTCAACAAGGGGAATAGAGGATAGAGGATGGACCAATATTGGAAACTTGTCATCCATTATATTATCAATTGGTGTGTTTTATAGTCTCCCCTCTCCCTTTTCTTGAGTTTTCTTGATTATAACCTATATTGATTTCTCTGTCTACCTCCATAGAATATTTCAAAATATTCTTAGTAATTACATAAACCAAAAGTAGACATTTATTTTCGAAGTAGCTACTCTTTTTTTTCCCTTTTAATTAAGTTCATTAATTAAAAGAAATGTAATGTAAACCTATGTTATATGAAATGAGTTATGGTTTTTTTGGCATGTGGTATTGATTAGCCATTGTATTGGTTGATGGTATCATAATAAAGTCTATAATCTCCAAAACAAAGTGGGGTCAATATAGATGGTTAAGAATCTTGTACAAGTTTTTTTCTAAAGATATTTGTGTTTAATATATATATTATTTATATTATTAATAATAATAGTAATTATTTTAAATAAAGTTATAGTTAAGTTATTTCTTATAATTTTTTTAACTTTAGTAACTTAATATGTATAATGAAGTAAATGGATTTCTACGTTGACAATTATTAGTTTTGCATTGGCCATGGCAAGTTATAAGGTTTAGATTTATAAATAATTAAAAAAATATTACTGGTCTCTCTAAGTAAGACTCTAGAAATGGAAAGTCATAAGGTTTAAATTTATAAATAATTAAAAAAATATTACTAGTTTCTCTCTAGATAAGGCTCTAGAAATGTATTTTCATGTTGACTACTATTAATTTTGCATTGGCCATGACAAATTATAAAGTTAAAACTTTATAAATAATTAAAATATTCTTTTATTTTAATTTAAAAAAATAATTTGTTAACATTTCACTAGCTTAAAACTTTGTTTATCTTATTTTAGTGTTCTTGACCTCTTTTTCATGTTACCTATGAAATTTTCTCAATGTGAGAACTCATCGGTTTTCATACAAATATTGTAACCCTAATAAACAAAATTGATTTGATAGACATATATAAACATATATTACTAATCTTGTTAAATAAATTGATAAAAGTTATTACACAGAAAATGGAGACCTCAGACCCATTAATTGTCATGAGACCAATTTCTGCCTTCATGGGGCATGCTTGGAGATCATTTGTGAGAAACAACATTAGTATATGCTAATGCTTTCAGTTGGCAATTCTACAGTAATTTATAGTGCTATGTAACTTTTAAGAAGTTGGTCTCCAAGATGTTTGGCAAAGCTTAGTGATGTAGTACGCTCCAATAAAACACACTATAAAACACGGCCAAGTGTCAGAATTTCTAATTTCTAGTGGCATAATTTTTGTTATGGGAATTTTTGAAACTTGTAACTGGAATATATACTTGATGTCTTATAACTGGAATATCTACTTGATTTATGTTCGATGATTTTATATTGCAGCATACATCTCACTCAATTTTTTAGAGTACAGGTCTTCATGGCCCAACTGAACTGCAAGCGAGCTTCTCTGTTTTACAAGTATCAATGTAATTCTAAAGTAGAAATGGCACTTAACTATATCTAAAATTGTGATGTCTTATAACTGGAATATCTACTTGATTTGTGTTCGATGATTCAACATTGGAGCATACATCTCACTCAATTTTTAGAGTAGAGATCTTCATGGCCCAGCTGAACTGCAAGTGAGCTTCTTTGTTTTACAAGTATCAATGTAATTCTAAAGCAGAAATGGCACTTAAATATATCTAAAATTGTTAAATATCGAAAACCACAGAATGATTTTCTAAGTAGATTCAAATTCGAGATAGATCATGGATTAAATTTGAAGAACCCTACATACATTAGAGTTCACGGATTTTGACTGAAATATCATTGCAATCTTTGGTAGTCACTGATTTCAAATCCACCATTATTACCATAAACATAGCTATTTGCATCGCACTACAGACATTAGCAGGAGCTACATGTAAATTTAGGAAAGGAAGAGTGTTCGCATATTAATTCAATTTCCTTGAATGATCTGAAGGATTATTTGCACATTAGATTTTAAAATTGGAAATATAGATTTTTGAGATGTGAATTACCAAAAATATGAATACTAGAGGCCTAAGTGTTAATTTAGATTTTAATGATTGTGAAACTAAATCTTTTTTTTAATTGATAAAAAAAAAAAAACTCTTTTATCCTTTCCTAAAATAAATTAATAATTAATATTCTTTATATGTGATGAAGTAGAAATTGTAGAACATGGATGTATAAGCAACATAGTAGTATAGTTGATTTTATAGCTTTTAATTCACAAAGATATAATTGATTTTTTAGTTTTTAATTTGCAAGAAACATAAGTGAAAATGTAAGAAACACACATGCAACAACTAAACCTTTGAATTTCAAAACAAAATAATATTTTTTGCATAATACTCGTCATCTATGGATCCATGGATTTGGATCAAGGATTTGGATTACACGCTTGATTAGAATTTGATAATGATTTGATGAAGGATTTGGATTATATGCTTGATTAGACTTTCATAATGATTTGATGAGAAGTTCTTACATATCTAATGGTTCATGATGATTTAGTTTTGTAAACCAACTTAAATCCATCTTAACCTGGGATCTATCAAGCCCCGAGAGGGATTAAATATCTCGAGGTGCAAACTTGTTTTTGAGTGCAAAACTTGGGGAAATGTTTGCACCTTGAGAGATTTGATCCCTCTAGAATCTTGATAGATCTGAAGTTAAGATGGATCTACGCTGGTTTCAGTTCTGTGGATTCATACAAAATTTGTTGAACATATAATTATTTTGATTATTTTAAATATGCAAGATATGTTTAATAGGTCAATTTAACTTTAACTTTGTTTAAGTTTGTTAATATGAGAGAGACTCTTAGTAACATGAATGATGAAAAATGATGAAATAAAATGTTCAAGTGCAAAGTGACAATGTAAGAATGTTGAACAATAGAAAATTTGAATAATAAGAATATAGTGAATTATGAACAATTTATAGTTTTAAGAAGAAGACATTTTGGGTAAGAGAACATTTTATTTAAGATAAAAATTCAAGTATTGTATTTATGGTTGAATTATTGTAACAAATAAATCAATTCACTTCATGAATAATGTTTATGTGCGCACACTAAGAGAGAGTTTTCATGTTTTGGGGGTGAGGAAAAGATATAGATATGAGAGAGAAGTGTTGAGAGAGAAGGGAAAGAGAGAGAAAGGGAGTGGAAAAAGGATGGAGAGAGAGATATATAGATAGATGTGGAGAGAGAGTGTGTATGTTTGGGGGGCGATATAAAGAGATAAAGAAGGAGAGAAAATTGGAGATAGAGATATAGATGGAGGGGGAAGAGATGTGCTTACACTAAAATAAATGCACATTATTAATCTAGTTACTTCGAAATTAATGTAAATCATACATCTAGTTGTATCAAATCAGAAATCAACATTTACACTAAAATCAATGCATCTGTCTCGCTCCCCCACTCTATTCCCCTTCCATCTCACTATCTCTCTTAAATATGATCCCGTTGTATTATATTTTAAAAAGTATCTAAATTAAAAATATATATAATTGACTGTTAAATATTAAATCTATATTTTGGACCAATCATGTCAAAGAAAATACAATAATAAAAGACTTAAAAGAATTATGCACTTTCTTTCCTCTATCATTGTTAGTCACTTTGTTTTCTCTCTCTACTTTGATCCTTGGTTAAAATGCATCTATCCTCTCTATGGGGATATTTTTAGTACTTGTGAGGATGGAGGGTTTAGATATACCTCAATAGTACTTATAACCTTTTTCATTTTAGATTTAATTAAAAAATGTTATAAAATTAAATTAAAATAAAGTATTTGCAAAATATTTTGATTTTGAAATAAGTTATGTTTTTTTGGCATATGGTATTGATAAGCCATGTTATTGGCCCATGTTATTGTAATTGAATAATTAAAAGCCTAGATATGTAACATAATAATCAAAAGCATATATGGCCCATAGTATTGATAAACCATGGTGTTATCCCATGGCATTATGATTTTCTTCCCTCATCTCCCTCTCTCCCTCTCTCTTTCTATCTTTCTCTTCTGGGTATAATCTTGTTATATTGTAAAATATTAATTTTTTATCACTTATTAATTAAATTTAAAGATGTTTATGCAATCATTATTTTAATTTATATGTTAAAATGGATGTTAATTTTTAAGTAATATTTATATGTCATATATTATTTTAATTTATACGGTAAAATAGATATTAATTTATAAGTACTATTTATATGTTTTATATTTTAATATGATATGTATATTTACGTCGTAAGACATTCCCTTTGAGAAGTATTTCACACCTGTCATCATTCTGAACCATTGGATTATATCGTAGACTATTGGAGAATGTCAAATCATTGGATTGAAGGTAGTTCGAAGGGTTTCTGAGACGGTTGTTCCCATACCCGTTATGTTGGTTAATCAAGGTTCTAGATGCAAACCCATTTGAACCCATTCTACAGTGAAAACCCATGCCATGCATTGCTTCTCTATGCCTCTTATCTGCAAGTTTAACTCGTAAGTTATTTATTTTCGTTTAAGGTTGTAGAAATTTTCAAACCCATCTCACCCTAACACATGTTTAGCTTCCTTCAGAAGAACATAGTAGATAGCTCAGAGTTTCTTAGAGGCATAGTCATTTGCATTATAGGTTTCCCTCTTTAAGGTTTTCAGAGAGAGGCATTTTCGTTTGACTCTTTAGTTATTAATTACATAAGAAACATTATTTCGTGTGATTATATTGAAGAATATTATTCATGGTAGACAAGAGTTGAGGCTATGTTTTTTGATTTGGAACACTTCTCAGAGTTGTGAATTAAGGTGACCAAATGTCTTTGGTTCCATGACCAAAAAAAAGCTTTCATATTTATATTGGTTAAACAATGTTCTAGAGGCAAAACCATTATTCATATTCTGGCATGCAAATTCATGCGATCTTTTGTGTCTCTATGCCCCCTATCTGCTTTAACGGGTAAGTTTTTTTGTTTACCTTTAAGGTTGTCGACATTGTCTCAACTACTTTACCTTGAGTTGAGGTTAATTAATCCTTACTCAATTTTTTGAGCGTTAGGGTTATTTCAAGATGAGCGTTAAAAGGGGAAAAAGGCTTACCCATTCTACAGGTACAATGCCCTTTGTTAAATTTGTGGCTAAGGTTTTCAGAGCCATCTGAGCCTATTGCATGTTTAATATCCTTTGTAAGAACAAAGTGGATGGCTGAGAGTCTCTTAGAGGAATAGTCTTTTGCATTACAGATTTGTCTTTTTTTTTTTAACTTTCTATAAATCACCTACGAGAAAAGGATCCAAGCTAGTCCAGCTTATTAGTATGTCTTACAAAATCTTTAAAAAGTTAAATTAATGTTTTCAGCGAATGATTGTCAAGGTTTACAAAATTCCCTTATAGGAATCTTTTCAAATGGAGGTGATTATTTATGTAAGATATTTAGTACTCTAAAAAAAAAATTGAGAGAGTGGATGCTAATATAATTGAATCATGTAGTATACATAGGGGGGATAATATGGGGTAGAGAGGGACGTACCGAAGGGAATATTGTAATAATGGGATGGGCTATAGTAATAAATAAGTTGGTTAACCCATATTATGTAAGGGACCATAAGTAGTTAGCAATAATGTAATAAGCTCATGGAATTAGATAGATGGTATTGAGGGAACCATGGTAATGATCCATGGTATTGTATGTATGAGACCTATATAGAGGCTAAAGACTCCCCATTGAGAGAGGTCAAGGATTATTGTATGAATAGGTGTATGGCTTATGGAGTGTTCTCCTTCATTAAGGAGTGAATGTATGGTGTTGCTCTACCTTAAGGGTTCTATTAATAAAGTGAAACATTTCTATCTATTTATATCTTATTATTTCTTGGGTATATTTGTATTCGCATATATTTTCAGGTCAGATCTATAAAAAGTGGTATCAGAGCAGTTTCTTGGGCAAACAAGATTTTTTTTTTATTATTTTTGCAGGAACTTTTTGGGGCAACAACTTTGAAGATCATATTTGTATGCTGTAGTGATATATTTGCAGAATCTAATTGCAGATATGGGTTCTTTGCAAAAAAATACCCAATTTGAAAAATCAAATCGGCCAAATAGGAGTCTGGATGAGGGAGATATCGCTGATTTAAATATCAGCTGTTTTGTAGACATTTTTAGGGGCGGCAAGTTTGTGGATCAGATATGTACGTTTTGGAGCAAAATCTGCAAAATCTAATTCCAGATCTAAGTTTTTTGGGAAAAAAACCCAATCTGAAAAAATAAAAATAAAAATAAAAATAAAATAAAAAAAGAGAGAGAAAAGAAAAGAAAAGAAAAAATCGGCCGAATTAGAATCCGGATGAGGGAGATATCACTAATTTAAAAATCAACTGTGTTGTAGACATTTTTCGAGGTGGTGAGTTTGCAAATCGGATCTGTACGTTCTGGTGGAAAACCTATAGAATCTAATTGCAGATATGAGTTTTTGGTGAAAAATACCCAATTTGAAAAAAACAATCGGCCGAATCAGAGTCGAGATGAGGGAGATATCACTGATTTAAAAATCAGTTGTGTTGCAGATATTTTTCAGGGAAAGAGTTTGCAGATCAGATCTATATGTTCTGAGAAAATATTTGTAGAATCTAATTGTAGATATGAATTCTTTGTGAAAAAATACCCAATTTGAAAAAAAAAATCGATCGAATCAGCGTCTAGATGAGGGACATATCGCTCATTTGAAAATCAGCTGCGTTGTAGACATTTTTAGGGGTGGCGAGTTTGCAGATCAGATTGATATGTTCTGGGCCAATATTTGCATAATCTAATTGTAGATCTAATTTCTTTGAAAATATACCCAATTTCAAAAAAAAAAATCAGTCGAATCAGAGTACAGATGAGGTAGATATCGCTGATTTAAAATGAGTTCTTTTTCAAAAAAAATTGTGAACGCGAGAAAGCTGCAGCACGAATCTAAAATTCCAGTTCTTAGATCAAAATTCGATGAAGAGGTACAAATTTGATGGCTCTAATCTGGAAATATGGCTGGCACAAATGAGAGAATATTTCACTTTGAATCACATCGTAGATGATGAAACTAAACTACGTGTGGCATCCATTTACTTGGACCAAGAAAGATGACAATGGTGGTAGTCACATTCTAAATGTTATCCAAGGACAATTACTTGGGAGATGTTTGCAAAACCCATTTGTGACCGCTTTGACCCTAAATCTATTTTTTTGGATCCTCTTACTAAGCTCAGACATATAGGCACACAACCTAGCAAAGATTTTATTTTTACAGGAAAGAAGGAAACCAAGAAACCTAAAGGGTTATTTTCTATTGGTATCTCCTTATTGCAGGTTGATGATGAGGATGTTCAAGTTTATAAAGGTTTGAAGCTTCTATGGATAAGTATGTGTTGCATTGTGATTTTTATATTTCAGATATGGATAACATGGATGTTGTTTTGAAATATCCTTGGATGGAATCTGTGGGTACTATTAATATTAATATGCAGAAGAAATTCACGAAACTCTGGTATAAAAAGAAGAAAATAAAATTACAGGATATTTCTATTAAGACACACGTAAAGAATATGGAGGCAGAAGCACAAATATTTAATGACACTGACACATATATGATGAGCCTTTAATGGTCAATAACCAAACACAAACATCAAACTAGGTACTAGAAAAACAAGGAGAATCCAAGGACGCTGAAGCAAAAAATGTTACAGGTACTGATACATCAAATGAGGACTCAGTGGTTGAAGTAATATTGGAAGATAAAAAACAACAGTAGGCACCACAACATGTACCAGCTACCAATTAGGCTCCATTAAGTGGTGAATTAAAGAAAAAGACACCATTGGTTAAAACTTCAGCATATCACCACCCACGTCACCCCACAAGAAAAAAACCAACAAGATGGCAATGAATTAGCCCCAAGGACAACATCCCTTGCATGATAGATAGAGAGGGGCAACGATCCACCTACTACACACCAACATAAAAAGAGCTTAAACAAATGGATGGCACTACAGCTGAAACCAAAAGATCTTTAGCTCTTAATTACAAAAGAAATTTTATTTTATGTGCTTATATTGAAGAATATCAGGGATGATTGGTAGGTGACAAGTCTATGTTTGTTGATTTAGGACAATTCTCACAGTTGGCAATTAAGGTGAGCAAACGTATTTGGTTCCACGACACTTAAATCCAGCAAGAAATAATCAATTTAAAATATGGTATGTAATGACAGATAGTTTTCATAGGAGTTCTCTATCCTTGTTTGATTCTCCCCTACATGGGGGAGGTTGCATTTATTTCCCAACTCAAAGAGGACATATAGAGCAACTTCTATATGCTGATACTAGGTGAGTACATTTTCATCGAGATAGCATATAAGTCGATTATGCCTTGAAGATATTGAAAAGCTGGGAAGTTGTATTTTATATAACAAAGGAGCATAGAATATGCTTTTTCACTGAACTGGAGAGACTTGTAGACTTTTGAAAACAATTTGGTCATATTGGGGTCATCAACACTTCCAAAGTTTCTTTTCTAACAAGAATTTTGAATCCAGAACTAGGACACTTGTATGAGTGTTAATCTAAGAAAATTCATACATCAATGGTTAAAATTCGTCACGATAGGCTTCTAGGTGTTTTGTGAATCTTTTTCTCTTTCCTCAAAGAAATTTTAGTGCAAGTAATATTGCCAAGCAATGTTAGTGTGAGATGTAGAAATGGGTATGGTAATGTCTCTGATGAGGATTCAAGAATATTCGACCTAACTGGCTTATTTAGCAACATGTCAATCATCGCCAGCACTTCTATGGTCTCATTCCAAGGTACCCATTTCTCTTCACAAACCCTTGGCGGATTAAAATAAACTAAATGCTTCAAGATATATCAGATCCTACACAGGATAATTTAATGATATTTAATTTTAGCATTTCTTTAATCTGAACCCAATTCAATCCTCACATGAGATGGGACTGAAAAATTTCTCATGGATATACAAGTAGGATATGAATTGATTTTAGCATTTATTTTATCTGAATCCAAATCAATCCTGACTTAATTTGATACCGAAATAGGTCTCGTGGATATATAAGTATGATATGAATTGAAAACACACACTCTCTCTCTAGAAATATAGATCGAGTTATCAATAACCTGCATATTCAGTCAAGATTTAGAATGTACCCCATTTTTATATACATGTGTGCAAACTATCATCGCAAATATAGACAAAGTTATCAATCACCTACATATTCAGTGAGGCTTTAGAATGCACCCCACTTTTATATACATGTGTGCACATTGTAATTCCCTTTCCCTTTCTTCAATCTTTAGGCACCATAATAAGCTCCCCCAAAAGGAAAAATAAGTTTTTAAAGAATAATTATTTTCATACTAGTATGGTAGGGTTCTGATTACTTATTTCCTTTTTCGAACATTTATATGATGCCATGATAATATAAGATGGATAATTTTCTCATCCTCCAATGAATGATCACGGATATTAAGTCAGTGGGACTAAAAGAGTACTTCCAAAGTCATTCGTTGTGCGAATGCAAAGGAAACTGTTATCACTACCATGATAACAACATGGAAATGTCTAATAATAGAACTACAAGAAGCTAATATATTCCAAAAAAGACAATGACAAATACAAAAAATGAATATATAGTGAAATCTCCATAAGAGCATGTCAAGTGGTTATGGAACTAGAAGTTGAGGCTGGAAGAGAGGGGACGGGAGAGGAGAGGTGTCGACATGCAAGCCCTCAATCATTGTGAAGGATCTGATGCATTGTCTGAGAGGGTCATTAGGATAGTGCATGGGGTTTATCAAGGTTGACTTCGTAATCCCAGGATGGAGTCTAGGAGGAGCCTTAGATTGAGGAGACCCATCTTTGCTAAGAGAAGGCTAGGAGGAAGAAACTGCAAATAGAATATTGGTTTCATGGTAGAGTTTGGAGAGTGGTATTTTATGCTAAGGTAGTTTTTCTCTAGCATTCAGCCTTCTTAGAGTTTCTCTATTTGATGATCTAATGAAGTCTATCTTAAGCTCTACGATGGGAGCTCCTCTAAAGTGTCTTGAAAGTAGAACAACCTAGTAGGGGAGATTTGGAGGAGGGGGGGTGTGGAGGGGGATGAAGAAGGATTAGAGGATTCTTGATAGAGAGATGCATCGATGATTTTTATGTATAGATTATATACCTAAGAATCTCCATTAGAAAAGAGCTAAATATATCTATTTTGGATAATGAAATTTTTTGAAGAGGGAGCCACTCAGATCCTAGCAGAGGCATTAAAACTTCTCTTTGATCTTGTAGAAATGTAACATTTAAAGGCTAGCAGATCCTTCGACTTAGCCTCTTACAAGTGGGAAATTTGATAGATCCTATCTAAGTGGTGAAGGTCAAGATTGTTCTTTCTCCAAAGCTGATTGGAGCCCACACAAAACTAATCTAGGGGGAACTTGAGGGCATGCACCTATTTTTCTAAATGCTTTGGACTTGTTGATGCTTTAGCAGATTAATTTTCTATTCAATAGTTCACAATCTTATTGATGTTTTAATCTCTTTATGTTGGACTGATTATCTATGCTTTTGACAAATTGTGTGCTAGGTAATCCCTGAAGGCTAAAAGAGACAAAATATTCTAACTACATTATTTTGTTTTTTGTTATTATAGGGGTTGTCCATAGTCTAAATATTATTGCACTATTGATGCAGGAGCATCTAACCCCCCCAATCAAACAAAGGAATCCAAGGCAGACGTGGACCATTGAGCTAAACAGGGGCACTTTTTGCTTAAAACAGAGCTTAAATGATGGAATGGATAAGTCTCTAGAAGAATTAATTAAATGTAGTCTGCCATATGTATTCTATAGCGAGCTTTAGGGATTTAGTTGAGATATTTGAGGAAAGGATGTGATTGGATCCTTTACAGTGATCTGATCCAATGTTTCCATATAAATATATGTGTGATGAACCTGCGTGTTCTATAAATATATGTAAGCCTACAGGCAGGAAAAGAAGAAAAGAGGCCTCGAATAGTTGAGGATTAGGCTTGTATGAGAGATAGAGAGTCTTAGACTATAATCGTTGTGTATTTTTATAAATACAAAGTTTGGTTTCGACCGTAGAGAAGTGTATTTCAAGTGTTGAAATTGTTATGAATTGGAATTCTGCAATAATTGTATGTAGGCAGAGTCAAGGCGAAGCATAGAGAGGAGAATGATTTAGAAAATTTGTAAGTGATCATCAAATCCAATTGAAACATCAGAGCAGTGATCTCGAGAGGAAGAGAAGTTGAGAGCTCGAGAAGTTGAGTTTAGAAGAGTAGTTAAGCAACGGAAACAGAAGACCCAGAACCTTTGAAGAAACCCTTTGAGGAGAAGCTAAACCATGGGAAGCTAAAGACTTAGTCGAAAAAAACTAAGCAAACAAAAGAGTGATGCAATAAGTTATCAAGTGCACAAGAGCCATTCGATCACATGGATCAACGGTCCAAATGATTTCTCTAAAGAGGAAGGCGAAGCATTGCATCAGCATAATTCTTTATGGAGATTAGGTCTTGCAACCCAAAATCTAGTTTACACTGAAAATTAGTGCAAAACACAGTTGGAGCTGAGTTCCATATGTGAAATATTATAGGGGCCAATTTATAGCCTTAACTGGCCTAGAGAACTGGTCATATTGGTAGTTTGAATAAGTCAAGGCTCAGTGTGAAGGAACGTTGATACACCGAAAGAGATTAAGCACTAATCGGCGATCGAAGGCATAGGAAGATCGGGAATTGGCGTCGGAAAGAGGCTTGCGATAATGTAAAGGCCCAATGGATGAGCAGACCCAACATCACTTTGAGCTACAACGTATAAGCTTTGAAGTCCGCTTTATATTTGTTCAGGCAGAAGGTTAAGGTAAATCCTTTGTATATTGTTAAAGAGTTGTGTGAGTGTTTAAAAGCTTGAACATATAATTAACCACTCGGATAGTCACATATCAGAGTTAGAGGGGTGATGAACTACATATGTGGTAAGGCCAGGGGAAATAGCCGATAGTGATTGCGATAAGCTTAAACTTCAAAATCTATGCCGAAGCTGTACAGAAAGCAGAAAGGGGTATATTTGCATAGGCTTTCTTTGTAAACGTATTTATAAGGAAATTGCACAAATGAAGGTTATTGTGTATAAATATATATATTAACCAAGCTTTAAGAGGGGTGGTTGATATATATGCGCTTATGCATTTATAACATTATGAAAAGGTGTTGAAGGGTTTTTAAATCCCGACAGAAGGTTTATGAATGAAGACTTTAATAAAGTCTTATACAAAGGCTTGAGATCTAGTTAAAGGTTCCGATAGAGAGGTTTTGGTGGGGTGATTGGGTTCCTATACAAAGGAATTGGTGGTGAAGGGCCTTAACCATATATAAATATGAAATTTTGACTCCTTTGTGAGTCAAATACCTGGGATAGTTGCGTTTATGCACTCTTATGCAATTTGTGGGTATGTGTGGGGGTAACCTTGCACCATTAGTGGTATCAGAGCAGATTTGTAATCACAATAGATTTGTATTAGAACAGGACTGAGGTTAGAGAAGAATTGTAAGTGAAACAATTGGGGTTAGACACAATAGAAAAATTCTATGTGAAAGAATTAAAAGTAGAGTTATGTGTAAAGATGTTTACATAGGCAAGAGGAGAATCGTATTCTAATATGATAGAAGAAGATACACATAGATGATAGGTAGCAGTTCTAGTAGAGGCTTGGAATAGGCACGAATAGAGGATTCCTTAAAGGAAAGAAAAAGCAAGATTGCTTAATTAAAGTTCTGAAGGAAAGAGGACTTGGAGACAAAACAGAGGACAATCCATTCAAGACAGAGGAAGAATGGGTGAAACAATATCATACTGAGGTCTTGGAAGAGAGGTAATATGTTATGTTCTATTTTAAATTGAGAATGTGTGTTTATATATTAATGCACAGGTGACAACAACAGAAGCTGTGAGAAGGGAACTAGATGTGTTCTTGAAGACAGAGTAAGGAGAATACTCTGATAGAAAAGTGGTAGTGAACCTGAAGAATCGAACAAGAAATTAGACAGAGAGCAAAACTGAAGTGTTCTCAAGGGAGAGTGAGAGATTGTAGAAGCCTAGAAGGAGAAAAGGTGTTGCTAAAGGGGAGGTTCGAGACAGAGGACCCGTGCTTACCAAAAGATTAAGTGAGGAGAGCTTAGCGAGGTAAGATTGTAGCCAGGAGGACTAGTTGTAGCAGAAGCTTGTTGCAGATAAGTGAGAAGTTCATGAAGATAGAGGAGAAGAAGATGACTACTAAATTTCATAGCATAGGTTCAGAGAGAAGCCACAATAGAAGATATGAGAAGAAGGATGCCAAGGCAAATGGCAAGAAGATGGGTCAAGAGGAAATTGACCAGGAAGTTGTAGAGTTAAAAGAACAACTCAATGCATTAAGGAGAATGCTTGAGGAAAGTTAGAGACTAGGTTGGGTCTTGAGGAGGAAGCCAGTGAAGTGGCAAAAAATACAGAGAAGGCTACAGCAAATGCAAGTGAAGTGGTTGATGGAAAAACTCAAGGAAGTTGAGTTGGGAATGGAAGACCCATTTGTGAACCAGAACAAGGTGAAATTCTGGGAGAAAGTGAAGATGAATACTTGAAGGCTCAAACTTCAAGTGAGGCCAAAGGGTCACATGGCTTTAAAACTGACAATTTGTGTATGTTTATAGGTAAGGCATCTAAGGAAGGACAATTTGCTAATATTTTCATGAAGAAGAAAGAAGACCAGCAGAATCTAAATTCTGTTTTGGAAGAAGATGAGATAGATAGATCTCATATGCAGTTGGAGAAATATATCAAGAAACCAAGTGAAGAGCTTGAGGAGATTGAAGAGGAGACCATCGAAGAATTTCTGAATCATATGAAGGATTCAGAACAACAAGGAGATATGATGGTTGAACCATCAAGTGAGACCACATAGTATTATGTTTTTAAAACTGATAGTTTGTGTATGATGACAGATATTGCAGGAGAAAAGCAACCTTTTGAAGATATCTTAAGAGGTAATGAATATATAGAAGCAAAAGGTGACTGAGAAAGCTTTTCAAAAGAGAAGGAATTTGACTGCATAAAAAAGATAAAGTCTATGGTTGAGTCTATAGAAGCTGTCATGGAGATGAAGAATCAGGATCTTATTCTGATGAAGAATGAAGGAATATTGTCTTAGAAAGATAATCAAATGAGTTTGATTGATGTTAGTGATAAAAATCAAATGCAGGAGAATGATAATGCAGATGATGAGACCATGATAGTTCTTGGAGAAGGTAAACAGTAAGAGACTGAAGGAAATCTTGAAGAAGAAGTTATGTTAGCTAAAAACATAGTAAAGGATCATTAGTTCATCATGATGATAGGCGCAATGGAAATAACCATGGAAGCTGTTGATACAATCAACGGAGAAGGACATCTACTGAAAGATGTTAAGAAGGAAGAATTCTATGCAAAAGACATAGTAGAGGGAGAAAGAACACTAGTAAAAGAGTGTTTTGTAGAGGATGAACAATTTGTTGAAACTATCTAAAGTATAAGGAAGTATCTTTTAGAAGATAAAAACTCTAAAGTAAAGGAGGATGAATAATGTCTCTTAAATAAGAGAAGCAGTGATTTATTGCAGCATAAGGAATATAAAAATGCATGGATGTGTGAATATGTGACAACATAGGAACAAGTTCTTGTGGAAGAAGAAGATGAAGTTCACTATGAAGAGTTGATATGTGGGTCAACAATTGAGACTTTTGAGCCTTATGTTGATGCCTCAAAAATCGCTGCAACAACATTGGGGGATAACCACCCGGTTCGGACCTTAAAGCAGCTCCTTTTCCGTTTCGATTAGTGGCTCTGACTAGTTTAACTAGGTCAAGTTATCTTTTCCCTATTGCTATTGGTTTATGATGTATCTTTAACTGCCAATAGACAGGGATATCAAATCACTTCTTCTTGCTGATCAGACAAGAGAATAACCCTTAAGCTGATTTGGGTCCAGTGAAGCCACAACTAAAATTTTGCCTCTTTGAGAAGAGGACTTAAAAGAATGTGGAAATTACTCTGAATGCAAACTTATTCTATAATGCAAGAAAAATAAACTAATCTTAATCCTATCTTAATTAGGCAGATATAGATCTAACCCAACCAAGAGCAAGATATTTAAAGTATTGAGATTTTAAATATGTCTTGTTTATAATGAATATCAAGTTAATGAAGTAGTTCAATTAACTAACATTATGGATACCAAAACACATCCTACTGAGACCTCTTAACTGAAATAATAAACAAACAACACTCAGGAAGTAGTTCACAAAAATGATATTGATTATCAAATCAATAAATCCAATAATTAAACAATAATATGTGGAAATAGTTCACAACACATTACCATTCAATAAATCAGTTTTATAAGACAGATTTCTGAGTAAATAGTTACTCAGAAATCAGAAATTAATTCATAAGAACAGAGATACGTAATAACAATATTGAGACAAATTACCCATATTGACAAAAGTGCACAAACATGAATAAAATGACACAAAAATGAAACTGATATTTGAAATAATAGTATTAAAAATACCAATTTATTGCATCCATTTCTCTGTCCCTGGTCTCCAACAACTCTTTACATTTCTTGAACTTCTGCCTTCAAAACTAAAGCCACAATAGTGCAAACTTTCCCCATCATGCATAATTCAAGATACAAAGGAAAAATCCTCAATAATCCCCAGATGTGAGATTTTCTCTCCTCTCTCCTACAACTCTAAATTCCTATTACAGAAGTGCGTTAGAAGTCCAAAATTGTAAAGGAGAGCAGCCCCTTATTACATTTTGTAATCTATTATTTATAATATTTGCAAAGGAATTCTTGAGTGAAAAGTTTGTTGAAGGTAAATCTGTCAAATCCAATTTTATTTGCTCAAAATTTCTAATATTCAATTGCTGGGGTATTCTCATTAACTGAGATCCTGTTCTCCATATTTCTTCCATTGTTTTCCTGCAAAAAGAAATCAAAATAAATTAAGATGCAATTAATAAAATCAAAATTTCATTTCTGGTATTTAAAACAAATCCAATCAAATTCTATTTAAATAAATAATTGAAAATAAAATATAAGCTCTCTATTGATGCCTGGTATGGTTTAATTGGCCATGGGTATTATTGACGAATGGATCTGCAATTAGAAAAGACTTGGACAAATGAAAACGCAGAAAATAAATCAGAAAATTGATTTTGTTTTAGAAATTCAAAGCTTGATTTTCTGCATGATTTTTGACCCAATTAATGACCAAATCTATTAGTGAAACCTATTCAGAAATGTTCTCCTTGATTTTATCTTTCCAACGAGCCGTCATGGGCCTCATTTGGCCAAGTCAAATTCAGTCTATGAGCTTCCAAAGTTGATGAGTCAAATCTAGCATAAATCTGGAATTTTTGTTGCTAGGCTAAAAATCAGAATTTTTAATTAAAAATCTAATCCTAAATTAGACTCTAATTATCTAATAATTAGTTCTAATTTAATTGTTAATTATGAACTAAACTAATCTAATAAATTATTATAACTAATTAATTAACAAATAATTAATAATTAATATAAATATTATTTATAAATTAATTAATACTAAACTATTTATAACTAATTAATTAAGAATAATCTAACTAATATTTTAATTTTATTTTAATTAAATTAATTAAATATTATATATTAATTAATGTTAATATATTAAATATTAAAATATTTTAAACTATTCAAAAAAATAAACTAACCTATCACCCTACTTCTAACTCATTCCATTCGTTTTAACGCATTCGAATGAGTTTGAAAACATAATGTAAACTTTATAATCGAGACTTGATTAATGCCCCATGCTTTTTCGCAATCGGTCATCGAGAGGATGGAGGTATCGGTGATCGGGGTATGGAATGAGATAGGTATCGGTGATCGGGGTATGGAATGAGATGTGCTGATTAAAACCTCTCATTCGATCCAAAGCCTCGGTGCGATGATTTTTTTATTATTTTTTATTATATATATTTTATGTATTAAAAATTAAATCAATTATATTTAATATATTAATAAATTTAAAATTTAATATTAAATATTAATTTTTTTTATTTTGGTTTTATTTTAATGAATTTTAGTTTCTAAACTATAACCACTTGGAAAATAAAATAAACTATAGCCATTTCAAAATTCTAGATTTTCCAGATTAGTAATCAATTTTGAAATTGGAGTAAATTACTAAAATCTCGATACTTCATTATTTGGCTGAAAAATGAAAATGTTAGTAATAACTAACTAGGGGTTAAGATTTAAAATAAATGCATTATTCAACTAATTTATTTACAAAATGCAATATTGTACATTTTTTTTGCATTTTTAACCGAGGCTAGATAAATGACGAGACTTCAAAGGAGTAGCATTTTCAAACCAGTTGACCAAATGAGGTGAAACAAATGTCAATGGGAAGCTTATAAAAATCGATTCTAACAATGCAATCAAAACAAGAATCCAAAGAAAATGAAAAATTAACAAAAGCACAGGATAATCAACTAAATAAAAATCCTAAAAGGTGTTTAGCCAAAATATTTATAGAAATGGTCCCCATTATTTGAAGTGAACAAACCAATAATGGGGGGGGTTGTGTTTTTACCTCAACACCTTATGATTTCCAAACTAATAATTTTTGTATAAATGTAGGAAACATAAGTGGTGATGAAACACTTGCAAAGTATGACAGGGAACTTGCATTGTTGGAATATTTGCACGAAAATTTGGGGTATGATAGTATGATTGCAAAAGAAGAAGTTCAGTATGGTGGACAAGGGCAAGAAGACATCATTAGGAGAGATGGTGTGATAGAGAGACTAATAGGTAATCTCATGAATTCTTTTGAGAATTCGGAACAACATATTGATGTGCTGACAGAGGAGAAAGAAACATTGCAGCAAACTGAATTGTTGCCAAAGGGAGATAAGACACAACAGCCTTGTGTTTTTTTCTTAACAAGTGTTTTGTGAGTACAGGTTTTGTTGCAATTGATAGAGGAGATTTGGCACAAGTGAACAACCAAATAAAGGGGAAAGAAAATAATTCTATAAAAGAATCCAATCCATGGAACGAAGATGTTAAATTGCTCGAGAGAGTGTTGAACAGTCATGACTTAGTCATGAAAGAGAATAAAAATGATAGGGAGGCAGCAAATAAAGCAAGAGTCAACATAGCAAGAAAAGCAAGAGTTAGAATAAGAGTCATAGCAAGTGTTGAAGCAAGAGCAAGCAAACTAAAAGTTGGAACAAGAAAAATAGAATTCAACAAGTAACCAAAGCAAAAGTTGAAGTAAGTAAATAAAACCATCAACAGATTGAAGAACTAGTGGACATCAGCAACCTGAAGAAAAAAGGAGGCAGAAATACAAAGCAGAAAATGGACCAGTCCAAAGATGTACTAGAAATAGACATTGAAGAAATGTGGTAGTTGATGATGAAGCAGACCAAATGGAGGAAGATGGTAGCAGCAGGAAGCAATATCAATTAGAACTTGAACATGATTGACAAGAATAAGAAAATGGAACAAAAGACAATAGAAGTACAGTAGACACTAGCAACAAGGGAACAAAGCATGTGGACTGTTACAAAACAAAGTGTGGTATCCAAGAAGACAAAGACCAAAAGACAGATGATCAGGAGATCATAAATACTTTCTACCTCGGATGTTTGATGTAGGAGCATCTAACCCCCCAATCAAACAAAGGAATCCAAAGCACGCATGGACCATTGAGCTAAACAAGGGGACTTTCTGTTTAAAACAGAGCTTAAATGATGGAATGGATAAGTCTCTAGAAGACTTAATTAATTGTAATCTACCATATGTATTCTATAGCAAGCTTTAGGGCTTTAGTTGAGAGATTTGAGGAAAGAATGTGATCAGATCCTTTACAGTGATCCGATCCAATGTTTCCATATAAATATGTGTGATGAACCAACGTGTTCTATAAATATATATAAGCCTATGGGCAGGAAAAGAAGAAGAGAGGCCACAAATAGTTGAGGATCAAGCCTGTATAAGAGACAGAAAGTCCTAGTTTGTAATCGTTATGTATTTTTATAAATTCAAAGTTTGGTTTTGATCCTGGAGAAGTGTATTCCGAGTGTTGAAATTGTTATAAATTGGAATTCTGCAATAATTGTATGCATGTAAAGTCAGTGGTGAAGCACAGAGAGGAGAACGATTCAGAAAATTCATAAGTGACCATTGAATTCAGTTGAAACATCAGAGCGGCAATCTGGAGAGGAAGAGAAGTTGAGAGCTCGAGAAGTTGAGTTCAGAATAGTGGTCAAGCGGCGGAAACAGAGGACTTGGAACCTTTGAAGAAACCCTTAGAGGAGAAGCTAAACCATGGGAAACTGAAGACTTAGTGGAAAAAAACTAAGTAAAAAGAAGAGCGATGCAGTAAGTTATTAAGTGCATAGGAGCCGTTTGATCACATGGATCAACGGTCCAGATGATTTTGCTAAAGAGGAAGGGAAAACATTGCATCAACGGAATTCTTTATGGAGATTAAGTCACGCAACCCAAAATCCATTTTACACTGAAAATTAGTGCAAAACACATTCGGAACTGAGTTCCCGATGTGAAATATTATAGGGGTCATTTATAGCCTTATCGGGTTCGAAGAACTGATCGGATCAGCGGTTTGAAGAAGTCAAGGCCCAGTGTAAAGGAACGCCAATATGCGATTGACACATATGTGTTCAAAGTAAGCTCAATTAATCTAGTTCATTTTGTTTAAACACCTCTATTATTGAGAGATCACAAGTTCTATTCTCTAAAAACTCTTTGAAAAATCATCATCATCATCATATTTCAAAACATTCTATTAACATTGAATATCTATGTTTAACTTTAAAGAAATTACAGTCTCCTAAGTAAAAAAATATATTAATATATTAAAACACTTGCACATTAATTTTTACATTAAAGAAACTATGTTTGCCCATTAAAAATTATATTATTATATTAATACATTTATTGAAACATGTGTAAGTTTCCAAAAATTAGCATTAAAGACATTGATATTTCGAAATGTTTGAATGTTTAAATTTACAGTCAAATTACATTGATTGAAATGTTTACATTTAAGTCAGCAAAATAAAGATTGAAACGTGACACGTTACCATGTAGAATCTGATGTATAGGAGAATAAAACAATAAAATGCTCAATGAGCAAGTATTTTGCAGTATGGTCATGTTTATAGCGTTCACGTTTATGGTACTATCTACAATATGATATGTGAAGAAAGTAAAGCCGAGAAATGGTTGAGAGCCGAAGTTTAGCAACATTTAGAGAATGATAATGTGTACAATAGCATTCACGTCACGTCGAAGGTTTCAATTTACCATGTCCAAATTTCATTCCCACGTCATGGAAATGAGTGTATTGGAAAGTCCAGAGTCTCCGAAGCTCAAGTTGGTATCATATTCCAATGTTTTAGATGATGCACCAGGAACTGCAAGTGCCAGTCTAACTTGCCACCCATCACTGGCTTCTTTGACTTGAGAAGAACAGAAGGACCAAAGTAACTGTATGGAATCAGTTTGCAGAAACCTCCTCTGCACCCTCTTGCCATCAGGGAAACAGACACCTAACATACAGAAGTTGACACCTTGTGGCACCTCTGGGAGAGCTGGGTACTCTCGTTTCACTGCAGCTTTTTGTTGATTATCTCCATTGATTGCCTCTACTGCTTTTTGTTGATTATCTTCATTAATTGCCAAAGAAGCAAACTCAGCTAAAACGTATTTCCCTTGTACTATTTGTTCATGTGCAATATTATTATTAACATTTGATGTCACCCTTCTCCTGCGATGGCTGAATTCCTTGGGGGCCTTATCCATATAAGGTATCAAATCCTGTAACAATTGTTGTGGATCGATGGTTCCTGTCCAAGCTTTCATTTTTTGTCCAGTGATAGAATCAATAATGAGTGTTGACGGCATCTCACTCAAATGATAATAGGTGCACACCTTTCGCCCTTCTTCATGGTCGTCAAAAATTTGCCAGAAAATGAAAAATGCACTAACAGTCTCCCTCACACCTTCGTTGGCCCACGTGTCTCTATTAAGAATATAAGAGCTGAACTCTTTTGGGGATTGTATATTTGCAATGACCCATTTTCCTTGGCCTGCAGCTTCCACCTTTGCCTGCTCAAAACCGCCTTTGAACATCAATTCGAATGGTGGGCGATACAGTGCTTCCAATTTATCATTGCCTTTATCCCAGAAAGCCCAGGAAGAATTAGGTTGAGTGGATTCTTGATCTCTTCTTCGTATATACTCATCATCGTATAATGCTTCCCTCTTAACTGGTAGTGGTGGGCGTACAAAATCTGTATGGTCACTGTACTCAGGGCTTTTCCCTTCCACTACTGGAGCATTAGTTAAATTAGAACTAGTAGAAGCCGATGGCAATTCATGATTATCAGACTGAGCATAGAATAACTGTATCGCTTCGTCCAGATTCCAGTTGGTTGCCTCCAAAAACTGTCGCGCCTTATGTGTCGATTCCCCAACTATTTCAACGAATGTAACAATCTGTTCCTGCTTCTCTGCCGAGGTTTCCATTGATCAATGAATTTTCTTACGAAGAAATATATAAGTTCAGATAGATCGTACAAAGAAATCTATTTCTTTATTTATGTAAAAAATATAGAGACCAAATACCCAAGACGCGCGAAAGCTTGGGCTATAATATATCCAAAGTAGCTTTTGCGGATTATGTGACAGAAACAGACCCCACTCTTAATACGTACTCGTTTAAATATGTGTATTAAATATATCGTTTAAAAACGAGATTAGAGCTCACGACCAAACGTCGGCTTAATTAAGTTTTTAAGAAGTGAGGGATAATTGAATTATGAGAGTAACTGCGCGTTGCAAATCTAACAAGGGAGCCACTGCCGTGGCGGTAGTCCCTGCCGGGGCCGGGGTCTGCTACAACAACACAATACAAACAACTTAGACCTCTTGAATTTTGTAGCGCCACTGACTCCTACTAACGCTGTAAGAACACCAGGTCTGAAAGCTCCACTCACACTTCTTAACAACTGCAGCCGGGTTTCTGTAATGCCTTGTTCTTTCATTTACTGTACCAAAGCAAGATTTTGTTATCCACATTCTCTACAAGCTGTCATTATTAATGTACCATCCTGAAATTTACAATTGAATTAAATACAACTAAACGAAACATCCTTATTCAAACACTACTCTCTCTTATATATATGAAGAGTCAAAAGCTCTATCCATGAAAATTCAAATTTTAAATTTAAACTAATGACAGAGCCGTACGGCTATGGAGGAAATTTGAAGGGCAAATTATTGGGCAATCAAAAAAGAATTATTTATTGCCGAGGCCGGGGTCTGCTACAACAACACAATACAAACAACTTAGACCTCGTGAATTTTGTAGCGCCACTGACTCCTACTAACGCTGTAAGAACACCAGGTCTGAAAGCTCCACTCACACTTCTTAACAACTGCAGCCGGGTTTATGTAA
Source organism: Pinus taeda (assembly GCA_000404065.3). NCBI lineage: Eukaryota > Viridiplantae > Streptophyta > Pinopsida > Pinales > Pinaceae > Pinus > Pinus taeda. Next base: position 26,368 of record APFE030955357.1, read on the forward strand.
TGCCTTGTTCTTTCATTTCCTGTACCAAAGCAAGATTTTGTTATCCACATTCTCTAGAAGCTGTCATTATTAATGTACCATCCTGAAATTTACAATTGAATTAAATACAACTAAACTAAACATCCTTATTCAAACACTACTCTCTCTTATATATATGAAGAGTCAAAAGCTCTATCCATGAAAATTCAAATTTTAAATTTAAACTAATGACAGAGCCCTACGGCTATGGAGGAAATTTGAAGGGCAAATTATTGGGCAATCAAAAAAAAATCATTTAGCTATATTCTTTGTTAAAATAATAAAAAACCAGGAGTTACAGAAATTGTCAAATTTGCCGTATGTTTCAGATTTGAAATTTCTACCGTGTTTCTATGAAATTTGATAAGTGTTTTAGATTTGAAATTTTTACTATGCCTTTAGGCTTTTATGAAATTTGATAGGTGTTTCAGATTTAAAATTCGTACCCAATTTAATAAAGGTTTCATATTTGAAATTCTTACCTTTGTCAAATTTAACCAGTATTTCATATTTGGAATTCCTACGTGCTTATCTTAGCCATTAAACCACATTACGTTTAAATTACAGTACATACCGCAGGCATGTCGACATAGTAACTAATATCGTCGAAGGCTATAGAGAGAGGTTCAAACGGAAGAACCATGCCCTTCTTAGCCTTTCCCGAGTTAGCAGCAGCCGTTGCCCCTAATCTATCCGATAAAGATCCCGCAGATGATACACTACTTCTCCTCATAATTTCACCGGCACGAGCTGCAGCCCATTGCACAAATAGTTAATGAATAATCATTGCAGAATAAACAGCTTTCAAAATAAATTTAATATATTCATATCCTTACCCTCAGATGCGGATTCTTCAATGGACTTCCCTTTAGATACAGCACGAGAGCTCAATTCAACCTCCATAGTTTCTCCTGTCCTGTTTGCATGCTTCTCCCGTAAAGCCTCTTCAGACACCACCGCCTGGGCTTTCCCAAGAGCTGCATGAAATCCGATCAATTCAGTAAGAAAATCGGCAATGTCGCCATCATTCTAAATTGTTCCAAGATATATTTGCCAAAAGCATAAGGAAACTGTCTCACGTTTCAGGTAGGCTAGGGCCGCAGTGAAGCATATGTTGAAGAGGACCGAGTAGCCCAGCAGAGCTACAACACCAATCCAATACCAGTATCCGTGTGGAAATATGCCGCGCGAGGTTAGAATATATACACCTAAGGTCTCATTGCTCAAGCTGGTAAGCTGCAATTTCACACACAAGTTCTTAGTGATTTGAATCATTTTCTAATGAATCCATCTTCGGATAAGATTGAATTTTTTAACAAATCACCTTGTTCCAACTGTGACCTAAGAACTCGTTCACAAAAATGGCATTCAGAAATGGCATTCTGTCCATACATGAGGGGAGATATCCAGTAACCCCATATCCACCAGCTTTTGATGTCATCTGTTAAAAATTCAATAACGATAAGGCATTACTGTGTGTGATAGGTTGATATGTTAAATTTTTATTGTAATTAATTTAGACAATAGACACCAGACTATATATATATCTTAATATAGCCTAAACTAGAGAAAATGTTTAACAGCCAAAAAATATACATATATTCTGAAGAAGAGAGAAGTCCATAAAGATACTAACCTTTACCACCGAGCATCCTCCCAGAGCAAGAGCGTTGCATAAACCACAGATGTGGACTGACTCCAGGCCGCAAGCTCAGTCTGTGTGATATTAGAAAAACTAGGACCGACCGACCCATGAAAGGAGAGAGTACATTAACAGGTCAGGAGAAGGATAAGAGCATAAGAGTTCAGCAATTATTCAGGGACGAAAGCTTGAGGCCGAGAGAAATCCAGAGACTACAACGAAGAAGAAAGAGATTTCATGACCCATTAACAGAAATGACAGGCTAACCTGGGTATCAAGGGCCGAAAGCTATACCAGAGACATACAGGAAATGAACAGAGATTCCGGGACGGAGAGCCAAATTTGCAGACGATATTCCCCCGCGCAGGGGCACGCAGAGAAGTAAGAAGGTCTAAAACTCGCACGGTGCAGAGAGAAGTGACTAAATAAGGGATGATTTACCTATGGTAAATGCACGTCGTTGAGGCGGAACGACAAGCAACATGCAAGCATGAGGTCCTAATGTAGGACAGGTGGAGTACGCTGGAACGTGGCGGATTATGGTGGAGCTCGGCATGCGATTGAGGATTGCGGGTGCAGGCACGGTCGGAGGCACTAGTTGGAAAAACATATTTATTGATGATCAAGGGAAATACCTTACGGAAAATAAAGTGATACCGCCATACCCTTGCTCGCTCTCACATCTTTTTGAAAAACTTATGATAAAACAATTTGTCGTCACTGAAATAGCATCGGGGTACGTGAGGCCGGCAATAAGACCTCCAAACAAAAACTTTGGTTAAAAATTTTTTGCGAGGAAACTGCGCAGCGTAAACTTTGGTTAATGACTCAATAACCGGTACAAATTTGTGGTCAACGCATCAACTAATAGTCCCAGGCAGGGACTAATAATATAATAATTGGGTAAGTCTCGAATCATTCATGTGTAATTTCAAATCTAACATCAAAATCAATATCAATATCATGAAATGCAAAATTTGGAAATAATTATATGACATTGAGATTAATGGTTTTTTTTAAATATTTTCATTAAAATAAAAGTTATGATCTAGAACTTATGGGTTATAATATGTCATCCTTTTCTAGAAATTTGGAAATAATTATATGATATTGAGATCAATGATTTTTTTTAAAATATTTTCATTAAAATAAAAGTTATGGTCTAGAACTTATGGGTTATAATATGTCATCCTTTTCTAGAATAAAAGAAGATAAGATTTATGTAAAATAAAAATAAATATGGGATCTACTATCTTTTTTGCAAAAGATTGTAAAGATATATTATTTGTTAATTAATTTTATTTTA
>APFE030955365.1:0-15348 GCA_000404065.3 Pinus taeda
CATGGGTAAAGAATGAACATCCAATCACAAGGAAACAAGGGTTTCCTGTACAAGATGGGGGAAGTGCAGAAGGCACAAGGGTCTTCAGACCTGATCAGGGGGAAAAAACTCAGTATAATAACCTTGCTCTATGATCTCTCCTCCTTTAGGCCTTCCCCTTGATGTCTTTTTATACCAATTCCAAAGTAGTTTTTTAGTTAGGAATTGGTTGGGGACAGTTGAGGCCACGGGCACTAACAGGTGATCAGCAGGTAAAACCCGCGATCTCCGCCCGAAAATAAGGAGTTTTATATTTTTTTAGTGTTTTAATACATATACGCGGGTTAGGTATGCATGAACCCGCGTATACACGCGTTTAACTCAGGGAAATGTCGCGTACAGGAAATAAAACACTGTTTTTTAGATATATGACCAGGTTTGGAAGGAGGGGTTGCCCTAGGCCATGGCTGTAGCATCACAAACCATACTGGTGAGATTTGGAGCTATAACAAGAGGTGCTAGTAGAACCGCTGAGCATCCTCAACTGGAGAGAAGTGCAGCTGCGGAAACGAGCTATTACCCAAGTTAAGGTACAATGGCGGCATTATGGTCCTGAGGAGGCCACTTGGGAAGATGAAATATTAATGAAAAGAACCTATCCGGAGCTGTTTATGACTGAGAGACATCGGGACGATGTCCAATCTCAAGGGGAGGAGATGTAATGACCCGGATAAATTATAAATGAATTTTATGTTGTTACCAACTTGGGTAAAGCATTGACCAAGAATTATTTTTACTTTCAAAATTACGTCATTATAAATGTTGTTAATTTATAATTGGAAATGAATGAGAAAATGAAAGTTAATAATTATTATTTGGGGAATTGTTTTCTTTGCTAGTATGTAAAGGAAAACGGTTGCCAAGGAACAAACCCTAACTGCTTTCCTTCCTTCCTTAGTGAAAAGGAAAGGAAAAAGGAAAGACCGGGCTGTTAGAGGAACAAACGGTGAGAAAGGAAGGGGAATGATTAAAAATAAAGAAAACATGCTAAGTCTGGTAAGGACCAGATAGCATGGGCACAGAGGTGCATTTTAACTTTTGCTGAAGGTAGTTGCCTGGCAAAGAAGCTTGGGGGGAGACTCGAAGTTCAGACGGTCTCATGGTCGGGAGGAAGACAAGATGAAACTAGTTGGCCGCATAAGAGGAAAATTGTGCAATAATATTACAGGTAAGTATGCTGTCCTGTTATTAAATACAGTGTAGATTATCTCAGTAAAGGGATTTAACTAATGGTAGGCATGTGTTTTTCTTAAAGGATAGAGAAAAGAAATTACCACTGGTCTGCAAAATTAATACAGAGGGGTTACCAGTGACTTGGTAAAGAATAGATGCCTTTTTAATAATCAAAGGGTTTGTATGGGAAAGAATACGAAAACGAGAATTACCCTTTGTCTGTATAAATATTACAGAAGAAATATCAACAAAATAATATAGGGTAGGTGCCCTTTAATCATATAGGAAACCGGATATTAAATTGCACATAAATACAGTAAACCATGTTGGTAAAAACAACAGTAAGGGAATCCACTGAATATGATTCACATCCATGTTGATAGTTCGAATCAAACAAATAACAAGGAAATTGCCGCACAGTCTTTATATCATTATTGAATCAAATAAGAACCGTTGAATAATTTCTACGGCCATATGATTACAGAACTAATATCAAACACCCTCGGTATAATAACCAATAATAAGAGCTTTATTAAACAACCGCATGCATAAACTCTAGGCTACACAAGAGAAATCAACATAAAAGAATAGTAACTATCACTCTGCGGTTAAGTTCGCGGCATATGGTTCACGCCATTCGAACGAGCGTAGCAGAGTAATAAAGAGCAAGGGTATTAACCGTTCAACAGAATAAACCAACATATAAACAGAACACTATTAAATGGATATGCGCGCAAATGTGGACACAATCCGTCTGCATGCATATCATAACATTGGTGAAAGCAAATAAAATTACCCTTGAACAAGTATTGACTTGGTTCCAAGAGAAACAGAGGAAACACTATACCCATTAATTATATTGTGCTCAACGTATGAGATACATCCTTAAAACAAAATATAAGTTCAAATAATACTGTAACAGAATGTCGCGGAGTAACAGAGACCAGACAATCACTGTGTCACTGCTTCTATTAAACAAAAGAAAACTCTTATGGAATGGGGTTCGCGACCCAACCAGTACAGTATACATTTAACCACCCGGAGCTAAACAGTTCATCCAAAAAAACAAAATGACAGTAAGACCCAAAGGGCCATGGAATTCAATGCCTTATGAAATGGCATTCGGCAAGCTCCCGAAAGAGTATGGCCAGGAAACCAACTCCTCATCAGAAAGCTCATAGGAGCGACCTGACATAAGAAAGAGAATCGTAACCACGGAATCCGACACCAATCTCTGGTATATACCATTAAACTGGAATGTAAAAACCATACCCGGAATGTGGAATGAACACCGGTAGGAAGGTTGGCCATTCCTTTCTCCGTGGCATGGGCACGCCAACATTGCCATACACATATAGAGCAATCATGAGTAAATAACTTAAGTGGTTATACAATCCAACAAGAAGTAGAGGTACATGGGATGAATATAATAACAAAGTTTCAATGAGGCCCATACCCGGGACGGGGTTTAAAACTGGCAAACTGCTGGTAAGTCCTTCCTCCGCGATAGGGATCTTCGAGCCTGTAAAACATACTATCATAGCAACTTGTGAATAATATACCCCCGTTATGCCGATTCCAGAAAAGAACTGAAGGTGGTAATACTAAACAAGTAAATGCATATCGTACCTGTTCTTCCGCTATCGGAATGAATGCGCAGGTGGATACTTCATTCTTCTCAGTGACGGCGTCGACCTCACTTCCAATTACAGAGAAACAAAAACTCAGGCATAACAATGGCGGACTTGCGAGCCGAGAAAACCCTCTCAGAAAACTAACCACGCACAAATGAAAGGCAGAAGCCCTAGAAAGGTCCAAATGAAGACCTTGCCCTCGCTCCTGGCCGTTCGATGGAGGGAGGGCCGATCATCACCATTCATTAAGTCTGGAATCCCGAGAAATCCGCATGGTGCCAGAGATATTAATGTCAACAACTACCCGCCATACGAAAGGCAGGACGGTGAAGGGAAACATTCTTCAAGGAGATCCAGATGTCTGCCGTCGGCAAATCAACCATAAATGAGACCAGAGTTGGAAACCCTGTCGCACTGCCAACGCAGCCATGCGTACACGGGAAATTCATTCAGTAGCAAATATCGAAAATTGTAATGGGTGAGTCCACGTGCCAACACAGTTGGGAGGTTGGCGGATAATGTCTCACTAAAGTCTATAAGGACTATGAGATGTAACCCTTCGATCATGGTGATATGATATATATATATATATATAAATATATTGCGTAAACCTTAAAACATGGTAACATGCTCTATGTGGTTACGCATGTAACCACCGAATATGTGTTATGATGTATATGGTTAGGCCGACCAATATAATATATATATATATAAATATATATAATATATATATATTATATAATATTATATAATATTATATATATAATATAATTTTACATGGTTAATCTATGGTAAATACTAAATGAGGTTCATGACAGTGGCTCAGTGCCATTTTTCTCGGTGAGCTTGTTGTTGGAGGCTTGGAAGTTATCGAGTAGTGTTCCCAGAACTGGACTCGAGAATCGCAGCTATGTGAGGACCATCATAGGGGATAAAGTTGTGTATGCTTTCCCTATTTCTTCACATCAACAACAACCAAATATGGAGAATATCAAATTTAGCCAATGGATCATATTCGTTTTCTTGACGAGATGAAAGATAAGAATGACTATAGATCCTTCGTTCACCGGGGCGCTCTGAACCAGTTTATGGATAGTTGGAACAAATATAGCTTCCAAACACAGGTTCTTGTTAACTAATTTTTTGTTTTAAATTGTGTGCAATTATTATGGGATGTCTCAAGTTAAGTGCAGTTGACAGAATCAATGATCATTTCATTTTTTCTTCAAATTTATGATGTACAAAGACATTTAATATGGATGGCTAAGTCAGTTGGATTGTTTTATCCAATTAAGGCGTTATCAATGTTAAGATAGGGGAAAATTGATAGAAGTGGTGGTATTTAAAGATGTTTTGGGATCTTACTGGTTATTTGGGAAAATTTACTTCTAGTCTTGCCACCTGTAAATATATGGAGTTTTTTTTCTTTTAATTTTTTGAATTATTTCCCCTTTTAAATAGGTTATATTAAATATTAATATTAGACAAAGCCATAGGTTCTCATAAATATGGAATTAGAAAACACACTGAGTTAAATTTGTGAGAAAAACACTAACAATCAATCAAGATAAGGCCCTAACTCAATACATTTTATATTTTCTTCTATTTTATTTCGTTTATTTGAAATCAAAATGATTTTGATTATTTTAAAATGGTGGACACAATTCTTACAAAATCGGGATTAAAAAATAAGTTTAGACTTAAAATTAGATTGATCTTGATTTTAATTAGAAGATGTGATATGCAATTACTTCAATATTTGATAACCCTAGCCCTTTGTGTAAGATGTATGAAGTTTCAAGTTCCAGCAAGTCCGAGCTTGAACCTTTTACGCCCATAAAGAACCTAGTTTGTTTGATGTCCATATCTAGTGAATTCAATGAAACCTAATGACAATGCTACCTAATGACATAAATCATCGAGATCTATGAAATGCAAGTATGTGGCCCTTGAGAAGGATTTATGTTACTAGTATATGTAATTTTTTGGTTTTCTCAATCAGTAGCCTTATAAGAGATATGCACACTTGTAAGATCCCAAAGGTTAAAAATATTAGCAAATCTAACACACTTTAGTGTTTTGATTAAAGTAGACTTTCAACAAGAACAAGAACACAAATAGGATCTAGAATTGCAGCCCTTTATTTATATTATTATTTGAAGAAAATAACAAATGGCCATACAATGAGATTGGAACTCCTCCAAATGGCATGCACAATTGTTCAACACAAGAAAACAAAGACACTGAAGCCCACTTGTGAATCCTGGATGGATCCACCAATAAAGAACCAAAAGGCTTTTTGTCCTGGGATCAGACTAGAACTGGCCTAACCAAGTTCTCAACAAGAAAAAATAGATAGATAACTCTAGATGATCCAAATTCCTAGCTTCTATCCCCTTTTATAGGTTTGAGAGACTCTCTAGAACCTTATTTTATTATTTTCCCTCAATAATTGAAGGCAAATAAATACCATGGGAAAATACCACAGTAAATACCATGGGTAGATTTTATCCAATTTGACCATATCAAGAAAGGTATTATTACAAATCCTCTTGCCCAAATATTGCTTACCCTCAAGAAATCCACTTCTATACACAACAGAAGCATTTGTAGATTAATACTAGGATCCCCTACAAACCAGTGTGTTATCCCGTGCCTCCATGCTAAATGATCCTGAATGGGTCCTTCGATACCTGGATCCCAAAAAATCCTCTGACCAATCTTTCCCTCAATAGATCCACCTAGATCCAAATGCCACCTAAGTCCTAGGACCTGTGGGTTATTATACCACCTCAACCTTGCATCACTACCTGTGCCTAAGGGCCAATGTTGTGATATGCCCTTGGCTAAGAGTGTCCTTCTTAGAATCAACCCATCAATAGAGTACCAACTCATAATCTCTCGCCAAACCATGCCATGGGAAGGATAAATACATGGAAAAAATCTACTATGTTGATGTTGATTGATGCACCACTCATGTTGCTCCACCCAGTCACTCAACATGATCCATTTGAAGAATTCTGCCCTGCTCTCCCTAATTCATAAAGGTGGGTTGGTGGTGTTGCAAGGCTTATCTATGTACTCCTGTAGAGGGCTACTCTGGAACTCCCAACTATATTCCTCTTACTACCTTGTAAGGGACTTGAAATGTTCCTCTACACTATACAACTGGGCCATTGACTCGACACATACCCCTATGAGCTCCTCAATTTTTCTGTTCTCCTGTAAGATAGTGTATCGGGCTTTCCAGACTCTCTCTTTCAACATGATAAGATGTGTGTCATTATCATGCTCATCATGCTGGATCACTACGACTGTCTCCTCACTCGAATTTCCCTAGCCTCCTTCGTTTGTGAAGTCAATATGATGTTCATCCTTTTCAATTGTTGAACATAGATGCACTGGTGGATTGCTATCTATACTTGATTGTTCATATTATTTATGGACATCCCCCTTGAGACCTATGGACTCAGTTGTATAGAAGTCTACCTCATCAATACCATTAGGTAGAATTTCCTCATGCACTTCCAAATTCTTGTCACCCTGTAAGTCTCCCTGAATAATATCACACTACTGCTCACCATCCTAAAAATCAATAGACCCAACTACAAAAGGCTCCCCATGATCTGAAGGAATCTCCTCTTGTTCTGTCTTTCTTTCCATCTTCCTATCACCTGGATATGAATGGTTAAGGGCCCAAGCCCCCTTGCAGATAAAGCATAGTCCTCTCCTCCTTAGTTCATTCTTGCTGCATGTTTTGTTCTTGCTTCCCCCTTCAATCCTTCTCAACTCCTTCCTAGTCAGCACCCCTTTGATAAATTTTATTTTTTTCTGGACCAACTTCTCGACTAAATCATAGGCACTTGGTGATATGTTTGGTTCCTGTTAGCTCTGCTACATAACATTGATTTTCTAAAGTTGGAAGCACACTTTGTCAGTGGTCATGCTAAAAAAAGGCTTATAGTGGTTGCCTTCACCTTCTCCTCTACCTCTCTTATCCTCCTTTTGTCTTTATTTCCCATGATGTTTGTTGAAAATCATATTAAAGCCCTTTTCAAGCCCCAGGCGGTAATACACAAAACCTTATAAAACCCACGCCTGCACGACCACGCGCCTCCATAAAATCTTCACCGTAACCCCGGCCCTAAGTTTCCTTGCACATCCGACGATACCCGCGTGATTTAAACCCCGCCGTCTGATCATCTACGATGCGATCGGACGAAATCTGCTTCCCCCGCAACCACAATGTAGCAGCGCGTTAACGCGCGATGGAGGGCGGTTTTCTCCTTCCCTCTACCGCCACACGTCACCATTCGAATGGAATCGCATGCTGTTGTATTGTTATCGCCCTGTGTCCAAAAGTGGTGCGGGCAATGCCACTTACCGCGCGTCCTCCATCCCCGCCCGTTAACTCCCGCGCGTCCCCTCCGTCCAATAGCCGTTGGATCTGTCCGCCCGAGATCCAACAACCCACGATCATCCCACTCCCACCTCCTCCGATATCCCTGTTGACTCATTTCTGCTGTTTATCCGCCCGATCTGACGACTGATATTGCTCCACCATCCGACTACTCCACCCACTGTACAATCCACATACTTTAACCACTCCATACTCCCGAAAGGACGAAGGTGATTAGTTTTCGGTACCAGATGTGTTTCCTCCTCAACAACTACGTTCCACGGACGACATGGCCGAGGAGGAAAAGGACCAAACCAAGCAGGTGAACGCATTTAATAGTTATGGGACTTCATCCCATGCGACACTCCACCTGCTCGAGAAGGACAACAGAGCACCCAAGAAGATCAAATTCATCCAATGAAGCAGGAAAATTGCACCAAAGACTGCATCGGGCAGTTAAAGCGGTTGGTGGTCAATTATGACCCCTCCATACTTAAATTGGCCAAGTGCCTTTGTATTCAAATTCTATATATACCCAGAAACAAGATGTAATCAAGGTTGATGGTTATTGTTTTGATGCAAGGTTCAACTTTTGGAGACTGTAACTATTTTGATACTTGCGGCGTCTCGTCTTCATTTTCAGCTAATACAAGCTTCGTTGGCTGTTGATTTCTCACTTTTCATTCTCGTTCTATTCTAAGTTGTGCCTGATATGTTGCATTTATGATCTCTTGATGTTTAACATTAGAGAAGCTGTCATCCTATCTCCGTATTAAAATCTTGTATGTATCAGTGAATGAGCTATTCAGGTTTTTACTTACCTAATTCTAGAGAGTTGTCATCCTGTCTGTGTATTAGGGAATTAGATTTACAGACTTTTTTACTGGTTGCAGCCAGCCATCACATGGTCTTGTGCATCTGCTGGTGTGGTCAGTATTCTCCATAGTCACCCAATCTTTAAACTGTGAGTAATTGGTGGTCTAAAGCCTTGTAGTCTAGGGGTGTTCACGCATGTCTGGGGTCAAGAAAAGTAGAAGTGGTTATCTGGCTTCAACAAGCATCATTCCTTCCATTCATCCATTTGCAACAATAAGTTGAATTTGTAATGTTCTCGAGCATCTCCAATCTACAAACTAGGAGAGTTTCTTGGGGTGATAACATTAATTGGCACCGTTGCCAGGGAGAGGAGATTGAAGCTCAGCTTGCCTGGGAAAACGACACAGTTCCAACTTTGATGATAGACAAAGTCTGGAAACATTTGTAGTTGTAATCATCTATCTGGCGACTCTACTGGAGAACCAACCTAGTGGTGACTCCACATTATAGTTCTGGCTTAGTTTGTGAGGCATACCCAGAGAAATCCTCAGAAATCACCAGTTGACCCAGTTCCTGACCCTGAGAAGATTGTTAAGTAGAGGAAAACATCACAGGAAGGAGCATCAGGATCAAGTAAGCCCAAGAAATCCATAGGGAACTCTCCATTCAAGCTAGTATATGGCACTGAGGCTGTATTCCCAATTCAGCTGACCCTACCTGTGGTAAATTTCTTACAAGAAGAACATAATGAGGAAGAAGACATGGCAAAAGGATCACTGATTTAGCAGAGGTACACCAAATCAAAAAACAGCTGGTTGAAAGGTCTGCAACACATCAGAAGAAGATTAAGGAAGCCTTTGACAGAAGGAAAAAAGCAGATAGTTTTCAGGTTGGAGATCTGGTTCTGAAGTGGGATGCACTGAAAGAGAAGAAAGGACACCATGGGAAGTTTGATGCTTTTTGGACAGGACCTTTTATCATTTCGCAGATCCAAGGGAACAATACCTTCATACTGCAAAGTACGGAAGGAGAGACAACTTTTGATGGCCCAGTTAATGGGCGGTTTTTGAAAATTTATATTGCTTAGGGTCTTCTGGCCTTAAGATTGTAAATATGTTATTTTATCTGTTTTAGTGTAGACTCAGTTAGACTCCATGCCTAATGGAATGCTAGGAAATTTTGCTAATTTGGTTTTCATAGGAAAGGCAATGATCTGCAGTTCTTGAGACCTCACAGGGAGGATCTCATCCCTAGAAGGAGCCAGTGTTAGCTCTGCTACATAACATTGATTTTCTAAAGTTGGAAGCACACTTTGTCCATGTTCATGCTAAAAAAAGGCTTATAGTGGTTGCCTTCACCTTCTCCTCTACCTCTCTTACCCTCCGTTTGTCTTTATTTCCCGTGTTGTTTGTTGAAAATCATATTAAAGCCATTTTCAAGCCCCGGGCGGTAATACACAAAACCTTATAAAACCCGCGCTTGCACGACCACGTGTCTCCATAAAATATTCACTGTAACCGCGACCCAACGTTTCCCTGTCACATCTGACGATACCCGCGTGATTTAAACCCTGCCGTCCAATCATCTTTGACACGATTGGACGGCATCCGCTTCCCCCGCAACCACAATGTAGTGGCGCGTTAACGCCCGATGGAGGGCGATTTTCTCCTCCCCTCTACTGCCATGCGTCACCCTTCGAATGGAATCACATGCCACTGTACTTTTACCACCCTGTGTCCAAAAGCGGTGCGGGCAATACCACTTACTGCTCGTCCTCCATCCCCGCCCGTTAACTCCTGCGCGTCCCCTTTGTCTGATAGCCATTGGATCTGTCCGCCCGAGATCCAACGACCCATGACCATCCCGCTCCCGCCTCCTCCGATATCCGTGTTGACTCATTTCCGCCGTTTATTCGCCCGATCCGACGACCGATATTGCTCCACCATTCGACTACTCCACCCACTATGTAATCCACGTACTTTAACCACTCCATGCTCTCGAAAGGACGAAGGTGATCGGTTTTCGGTACTAGATGTGTTTCCTCCTCAACAACTACGTTCCACAGACAACATGGATGAGGAGGAAAAGGCCCGAGCGAAGCAGGTGAACGCATTTGATAGTTATGGGACTTCATCCATGCGACACTCCACCTGCCCGAGAAGGAAAACAGAGCATCGAAGAAGATCAAATTCATCCAGTGAAGCAGGAAAATTGCACCAAAGACTCCATCAGGCAGTTAAAGCGGTTCACCCCTCCATACCTAAATTGGCCAAGTGCCTTTGTATTCAAACTCTATATATACCCAGAAACAAGATGTAATCAGGGTTGATGGTTGTTGTTTTGATGCAAGCTTCAACTTCTGGAGGCTGTAACTATTTTGATACTTGCGGCGTCTTGTCTTCATTTTCAGCTAATACAAGCTTCTTTTGCTGTTGATTTCTCACTTTTCATTTTCCTTCTGTTCTAAGCTGTGCCTAATATGTTGCATTTCTGAGCTCTTAATGTTTAGCATTAGAGAAGCTTTCATCCTATCTCTGTGTTAAAATCTTGTATGTATCAGTGAATGAGCTATTCAGGTTTCTATTTACCTAATTCCAGATAGTTGTCATCCTGTCTGTGTATTAGGGAATTAGATTTACAGACTTCTTTACTGGTTGCAACCGGCCATCACATGGTCTTGTGCATCTGCTGGTGTGGTCAGTATTCTCCATAGTCACCCAATCTTTAATTTGTGAGTAATTGGTGGTCTAAAGCCTTGTAGTCTGGTGGTGTTCACGCATGTCTGGGGTCAAGCAAAGTAGAAGTGGTTATCTGGCTTCAACAAGCATCATTCCTTCCATTCATCCATTTGCAACAAAAAGTTGAATTTGTAATGTTCCCGAGCATCTCCGAGCTACAACCTAGGAGAGTTTCTTGGGGTGATAACAGTTCCTTCCTCCAAATGGTGAGCAATTTGTATCTTAGTATCTTGTAGATGTCAGTATCTCCTTATAAGAACAAGGACACAATATTTTACATGCTTGTTTTGAAATGATTTGGATGAGCTGATGTTATGCTTGTGTAAAAGTTCTGGAACACTTGAAAGATTAAGTCATCACATCCCAAATTCAACATGAATGTGCCAAAGTTGAACTCTGCCATGAGTTCTAAGATTATGCACCACTTATGAAAAGAAGGAATCATGATGTTATTCAACCCTTGAAGGGATTCTACTATCAGTTGCAATATCTCACTAATGATATCATTATTGTAAGGAGGTTGACGAGATGTTAAAGCTATGATCCTACTGAGATAAGAGGAAAATGTGAGCCTAGCCTCTTCACAAGGATGCTCCACGAATTTGGGTCATATTAGAGAAAGCAAGATGACTTGAGGGCATAATTGATTTTTTTTCCATTTTGGTTGTCCTACCTTGGATAGACATGTGTCTAATTATTCCAACTTGAAAAGGGCATCTTTTGACTTCATATACTGCAACTTGAATCCATGTGGAAAGAGGCACTTGCTTCTTACATCTTCCTTCCAGATATCCTTTGACTGTTGAAGGATAGCATGAATTTTCTGAGAGAAAGGTCTATTTCTCTTCTCCCACTTTTGATCTGTAAGTTGTTGCCATTTTTTATCCACCAAAGTATTGCGGCCCAAAGGATCATTGGATGTTCTACTATGTTGGTTCCTGAGGTGTTTCCAAAAGTAAAGCGATGACATTATGGCTCGGCATCAGTGGATTTCAATGATTGGTCTTATTTCTCTCTCTCCTTAGTTTTCTTCAATAAAATTTATTTATCTCCTTTGAGCAGAGATAATAAACCCTTGTAGAAATAATAACAAATTGTTCTCCTACAATAATAACCTTGATTTGGATCTCCTATGTGGTGATAACACTCAAATATAATAGGAGTAGGTCAATTGGAAACCTGGGTCTAGCTGAAGCGTGTGGGAAAGGTTGTCCTTAGAATTCTGAGATATTCCCCAAATAGGTTACAATGGTATGGGCATCCAAAGTGTAGTCTATGTGTAACAAAGAATTTGGTTGAATATGATAGTTAATTATGTTATGTAGTAGTTAAAACTAGTAAAGTCGAATGATTATTTCATATCTTTCACCTCTTGGCTAACATCTTCCCAGTAACCTTTGCATGGATTCAAGGTATTACCTGAATTTCAATGGATTCAAAACTTGTTATTACCCAAAATATCATTTTGGGAACTCCTGCTCACATTTCCCCTAAACTTGATATAGATAGATATATAGGTACAAGCCACCCTAGACTAAAGTCAATTGCTCTCTGGGTCACCCTCTTATCAGACACAAACTTTGAGAATGGCACCATCCAGTTTGCTATAGGCACAAGCCTATGGAACTTTTCTATTTCCTCTAGTATTTAATCCTATAAATTTATACCAGTGTTATGGGCAAGAGGCAAATTATGTGCTACAATGTACGACTCTGTTGCAGAATTCCTCGCTATATTGTTTCTAAATGTAGGTGAATAGTAGCTAGGCGCCTGAAAGCCTAGATCATATCCATTCATTACCAAGGACCAAGCTTTGTTTCAGAAGCAACGCATAATCTCCTCCGAGGCAATGGCTTTAGCTTCATAGCCTCTACATGCTATCAATTGGCCACTTGTTTTTATCTCACGCTCTCAAGTTTGATTGATTCAATCCCCTATCATTTTGTTGGCCTACAACTTCTTATGATTCTAGAGGAGTGGCTTCAGAAATTATCCCCCTGGATTAGAAAAAATCTCCAAAGAATTATAGGGATACCATAAATGCCTTTAAATATTTAACATACACAACCATTCTAATGTAATATACTTCATAACAAAAATATCCAAAGTGCTATGCTTTATCCATACTCAGTCATAATATTGAACCTAGATAAAATTTAACTATTTTAATTTTGATAAGTCCAAGGCATCAAAGAGAGGGGAATTTACAACAATTCCGCCACAATTTGAGTTTCAACCTTCCATTGGTTCCTTGTCGATCACATTGATATTCAGCTGATTTTGCCCATGAAAAGTATCGAACTCAGCGATACGATGGAGATGAGCTTTTGTTCTGTAGCCTTGGATCTCTACAAGCTGCAGGTGGAATATCTCGCCGTGACTGATGGCGAACTCAGACGAGATCATAAGCTTGTCAACATGGTGAATTTATAGGCCTTGAATCTTAGCCATCAATAACTTTTTTTTTCAATCTCTCTGAGACAAATTCTCAACTAATATTTCAGTGGTATTTAATCCTTGATTTTGTTTCCCCAATTCCAAGAACCAGTGGCGCGATTGGCTCCTTCACTCATGGAGAGATGCAAGGGGTCAATGCCCTATCCGTAAGAAATAGATCAAGTTTGTCTTACAGCGATGACCAAACCCAAATTGAGTCGACTCTTTCCAATAGTTTGTAGCTTCTGCAGTATAATGGCCTCTTTGACCTCTCACAAATGATTGTGCCCAGAATAATAAGAGTCTTGTTTTTCTAGACTTGCAACTGTTGAAAATAGCAACAAGAAATATTAAAAATAACATCTATAAATTTTAATTTAATTTGTCCTTAAATTAAATTGAGAATTAAATTGAAATTCTAATCTCATAACAACTTGTAATAGTTAATTAAGTTAAATTGACTTAATTGACTTAGGAATTTTGAGTTGGAAGTCTATCTAGAGTCATGTAAGTATGATTCCTAAATTTTAGGGGTCTAGGTTGAGTTCTTTGGAGTTGTAATTAAATAACTCAGTCTAGCTGAGTTATAGTCAGTTAAACTAGTTCTAACTGTTGGAGGAACTAGTAGAGGTCTAGTAGTGGAGTAGTGCACAAGTGCATCACTAGTACCATACCAATTAACAAAATATTCAATCATAAATAATTCATGCATGTCAGTTCAAATCAAGACCTAGTTAAGATTAGAGTTCAGGGACAATGTACTATCAAATGTATACTTTTTCGAGTTGTACAGATAGTGTGTGCAATCAGAAGAAGACCTAAGATAAATCATTCCTTAATTAGAGAAATTCCCTTTAAAAGGAGGAATGAATGCACAAGTTTAATCATTGTTTTTGTGAGTACAAGCTGGTGAGACCAAGTAATTGGAAGCACAAGTTCGTACGTGGAGCTTGTGTGCACAAGAAAGTAGGGGCTTGGAAGGCAACATAATTGGCTAAGTGTTGTCTTGAGCTAGCTTGTGAGCAGAGAGTTAGATTATACTTGTGTAGGGATTGTTCTAGTGTGAACACGCATTGTATTTTCTTCTTAGGTAGTTTGGTTAATGCAATATAGATAGTCAGGGTTTCCAGTAGTTGCTTTCCCCAGAGAAATATTGTGTTATGTGCAATTGATATTCTTCCTCTTTGTTGGGCATGGAATCCCTCCACAACATGTTTTGGGGATCAAAGCTCAAGTTTTGGTCAAATATGTTGTAAGACTCTTCGAATTGCAGGCGCGGAAGCGCGAAATATATGTTGAGTCATAGGGTTGTCCACCCTAAGTTTTGTAATGTAATGTAATGTCATGTCGGCCTACCCATGGTCTGCGACCATGGGATTGTATAAATAAGAGTGAGGCTCTAAGTTGTAAGGAGAGGAAAAAATGGATTGATGGAATGATCTAGTAGCGGATAGAGAAGAAGTCGAAGTGTCTTGGGTTGTAGTAGTAGGAAGAGGCTCTGCAGCTGAGTGTGCAGAGGCCTAGTAGAGTCCACAGCTGAGTGCGCGGACCCCTGCAACTAAGTGCGTAGGGCGAAGTTGAGTCTGTAACCCAAGAAGAAGAGTAATAAAGAGAAGTTTGATTCCAAGTACTATGTATCTGTTTTGTATGATGTTTTATGTATTTATACTGTTTTGTTTATTGCACGCACTTATATGAATACTGAACACTGTCAAGTATAATTGGGATCATACAGATAAGTTAAGTAATCGGATAATGTCAGGTTAATAGTAAGGAACTTGGGTAATAACACGGACCACGCCTCGAACAGGGTTGTGTAAAGGCAGCATAGCAGGCTGCAAGGTACTGACAAGTGCGCGTAGCAACGTGCGTGCAGGGGCAAACCGAAGACCACTCAAAAACCATTAGGCATATATAGGGTGCGAAAACCTGGTTCTAGCACCCTCTCATATTACTTCGGGTGAGATCTCAGTCTGTACCCCGCGGAATATTGTCGAAAGGGCCAGTAGTACTGGGATTTATTTGGCTAAATCATTTTTGAATGTGGGTCAGGCTCCCATAAGCCAACAAATGGTTCCGTTGCCGGGACCGAGATCTGCATAAGGGATGTCTG
>APFE030955366.1:6546-35488 GCA_000404065.3 Pinus taeda
TAAATACGATGGTGGTGATGTCTTCTTAGGGGATGATAGGAAGGCTAGAATCGTTGGTCGCGGAAAAGTAAAGTTGAATTTGCAAGGTGGAAGGGTTAGAACACTTCCAGGTGTTTTGCATATATGTGTTTTATGTGTTATGCTCTCGCATTGTTTATTTTATGTGTTTTAGAATTCATATGCAGGTAATTTCTGTACAGGGTTAAAACCTACACAGATCGGGAAACTGACTGCACCATCAAGTTCGTGTCACCGAGAGGTGTAGGATCGACATAAAATTTTTCCAATTTGGACACTGCAAAAATTGCACCCTCCTGGAAATTTCGCTCAACCATGGTTCCACCTGCAAATAAATTAATTAAAAATTCGCCTCAATTTCCATGTCCACTCCTGGTTCCTCCATGCTGCCTGGGCGCACTGATGAAATGATAGGTTAATATAAAATTTTCAGGTGGTCAATCCCCGCCCCTCTCATTTTACCACATTATAGTTTTTTTGACAAGCCGCATGCATATTTTGGGGGTTGGGTTCGCATTGGGCAGCCCGCCCCATAACTCCCACCGGTTGCCATCATATCTAGTATGAGGGTTGTTTGAATTTAAATGGTGCATTTTACATTTCGTTGTTGCATTAAGGTTTCATTGTTGCGCCGTTGGTACTTCATATGCGGCCACCCGATGGGGGCCATCCCACGTGGTCGGGCGGGTTCAACTCCCGTCGGCCTTACCTTAACTTGCCCAGTCAGCAAAAGTCAACCAAAACTTTGACTTCCTCTATCTTCCTCATCTGGACTCAGATTAAGAAACCATTTGCACCACCAGGATCATGACGACGAGATCATTAATATGAACCTTGTTTGATCATAATACAAACACTTCTAATTTTGAGCTTTTCTAAGCCCTCTTTGTCCTGTGTGTGTCTCTGGAGCCACCTGGATCAATCCTCCCCATTAAGGAGCTTTTGGTCCTCCAAAGGCATGAAAATAAATTTGCAACTTCTCTATACCTTGTCCGCATCACAAGCACTTTGAAAGGTATCGCTACCATCTCCTTCACCCTTGTTCTTCAGAGCCTTAAGCGATGAGTCGACACCTACAATATTTGCAACATGTAGTACATTGTTTTGAAAATTACATGCTTTGAATTTCATGACCAACTAATGACCCAAGCATCCCACACTTGCCACGAGTTTATAACACTTACTCGGTGGTCAAGTTTACATCAAGATGGACACAATGCCCCAGCTACGAAAACAAGGCCAACATATCATTGTTGCTTCAACAAGGGGTGGAAAACACATCATCACTGCAAGACATGATTTACAAAATAAGGCCAAACACTATTTTTTCTTTGACAAGTGATGGAAACACGACATCACTTTCACAGTTTATCTTACAACTCAAAATAAGACCAGACATCATTGTTGTTGAACAAGTGATGGAAAACACATCATCACTTTTACATTTTAAAATGAAACAAATGATTTACAAAAGCATGGCCATAACAAACTAACATATCAAGAAACCATTTTTCACTCATCAATGTGAATGGGTCGCCTCCTTGTGGTGGTTTTGCTTGTCGAAGAATTGTTTCACCTTATTCATGCACCGACGCTTTGTCTTTAAGGCGCTGCTCTAGATGGAACCTCCAACAAGTGGCCCTTTCATGGCCACTTCTGTTGCAATGAATGCAATAGGTTTTCTTCCTCCAGATTTTCTTAACATGTTTCTTTCCTTGTTGTCGAGAGGGTCTTTCATGCCTCATCCATTTGTGTGCTGTGTCATTCTTTTCCAACACCTAGAAAATGTATGGTTATGTAATCTGTAAAAGGTACATGTTTTTCGATGCCATGTTCTATGTTCATCATTACAAACATGATTATAATTGAAATGAGCATTCAAATGTCATGAGTGGTTATACCTTTCCTTGTTGTCTCTGGTGTAAGTATGGTGATGAGAGCTTGCCTCAGTTCTTTCCCTACCATGGGATGATAGAGATGTGTTCCCATCATTCTCTTTCCTCGACGATGTCTCGGAAGCATCTGACACCTTCAAATATTCTCCCTCGATGTATCTCAAGCCTGCAAATTGAGGTCTCTACACAACCTCCAATGGTTGAGTCATGTCTTGGTTAGTAACACCAAGTTCTTTTTCCTCCTCATGCCTTGTCCTGGTAAGGAGCCTCATGTTTGTCCCTGTAATTGGGATCTCCAAATCTCCAATAGAAATCATACTATGTAAAGATGAAACCAAAAGGAAATCAACATTTTTTACCTCCTCTGTCAATTTGGAAAGAAGTGATGAGGGCTTCTCATCATCTGTTGTTAGTGGTTCACTAACTGTCTTGGTGCTTTCCCCAACTTCCTTTCTTACATGCCCAAGTCCTGCCTGACAAGGTAATTCTTCTACTTTGATGGGGTTGGCAATGCCTTGATCATTAACGCCCAAGCCTTTTCCTTCATACCTCATTTTCTTCAACAGTTTGGATCCAATTCCTGTGGTATGATTTTCAAAAACAGCGAAATCATGATCAGGACACATACATGAATTCAAAAAATTACTTTTTACCTCACATGGGTCACGCTACAACTTTTCCAAGGCCTCGTCCTTAGCTTGCAGCTATTGTAGCAAACCATGTTTCTCCTCTTTCTCTTCATGTAGAATTATCTTCAATTCAGCGTTATCTGTTTGAAGACTTTGGTTGTCGTGCTTCAGTTCTTCCAGGGCCTCTTTCGTGGCTCGCAACTGAAGCTGCAATCGCTCTTTTTCCTTGGTCTCTTTCTATAGAGTTTCATACATTATTTCCACCCTTTTGGAAATTTTGAGCATGGTCTCGTACATCACTTTTTCATCCTCTATCGCTGCACGTTCCATTGTTCATGCTTGCAATTCACATCCACACAAAGACTGCTCTGATACCACTTGATCCGGGTCCAGGTTTGAAAAAGGACCCTTCCAAGACCTTTTACTTTGGTGATGTGTTAAATTTCATTTTTAAAATAACATAAATGAATACATCTTCATGCTATAAAGAAGAGGAACATGACAATCATCAGCACATGATATACAAGACATTGATAATGGAATTCGTCCAAGAGGGAATACGCCTCCGGGCCTCGGTGTCACGATGGTGTACGTCACTGCATTAAGTGCTATCAATAGTGATGATGTACATAAGAGGTGATGTCACTATCATACAAGGAAAATTCCCTCATGTAGGAGTGGCTCCAAGAGATGTTCCGTTACAGGAACTCTCAATCAAAAGGACTCTTATCAATATGACACAAAACTCATGCATGATGAGCATCCGCCAACATGGCATAAAAGGGATCCTAATGCAAACATACATGGCAACAACATGAGTATTCTATCAACATGATGACAAAGGGACCTCAAATAAAACATGATGAATCATGACAACAAGTACATCACACAGATGATTCCGCATCACATCAGGCAGGAATCATGAAAACAAGTAAGAAACAAGTTCCCACATCAAACAAGGATTTGTGTATCACAATGCATAGCAAAAAGAAGTACATGAACACACTGCATATACCTCATATCCAAGGGTCATGTGAAGAAAAGGATGTCAAACTACTGAAGTTGTTCGCACCAACAATCTTGTGGCGTCGCATCTTAGGAAAATGGTTGGTCACACATGAATGCTAACACCTGCACTCCACTTAGAAAAGTGACTGAAAAATGAAATGAGAAAATAGAAAATATGAACACACCATCCGATTTGTGGCATCGAATAGTGCAAAATCGACTGTCAAATTTCTGAATTTTGAGAAAGTGAAAATCTGGGGCTCAAGGAATCTTTTAGATTCCCCCTAGATTCCTCAAAGATTCCCTCCTCTGGGTCCTCTGCAAATCTGTTATTCACATCATGAAATTGACTATGCCATCGGGTTCGTGTTGTCGAGAGGTGTAGGATCGACATAAAATTTTTCCAATTTGGACACTGCAAAAATTTCACCCTCTTGGAAATTTCGCTCAATCATGGCTCCACCTGCAAATAAATTAATTAAAAATTTGCCTTGATTTTCGTGCCTTCTCGTAGTTCCTCCATGCTGCCTGGGTGCACTGATGAAATGACAGGTTGATATAAAATTTTCAAGTGGAGGTATCAATGAATCTGTTTGGCAGATTGGTATAAGTCGAAATTAGTGGAGGAGGGGTCGGGTGGTCAATCCCCGCCCCTCTCAATTTTACCACATTATAGTTTTTTTTTACAAACCGCATGCATTTTTGGGGTTGGGTCTACATTGGGTGGTCCGCCCCATAACTCCTTCTGGTTGCCATCGTATCTGGTACGGGGGTTATTTGAATTTAAATGGCGCGTTTTACATTTGGTTGTTGCATTAAGGTTTCGTTGTTGGGTCATTGGTACTTCATATGAGGTCGCCCGGTGGGGGCCGGCCCACGTGGCCGAGTGGGTTCAACTCTCGCCAGCCTCACCTTAATCATTTTTTTTGTTTGATATATGGTACGTATGGTGAGGTGTGGGGTGGTGGGGGTGGTGGCCCACCACCTCTTTAGATATATATATATATATAACCATGTGAATTTGAAAATTCTCAAACATTGACCGAAGGAGTCAATTTAACAAGGTGAAAATATCAACCAGAATCTAGCCGGAGTTGGCCAGATTCCGTCCGTCGGAAAAAGTCCAAATTGTGTCTCCATCAACCTACCCAGTGAGCAAAAGTCAACCAAAACTTTGACTGCCTCTATCTTCCTCATCCAAACTCGGATTAACGAACCGTTTGCACCATCATGATCATGATGATGAGATATTTAATATGAACCTATTTTGAGCATAATCCAAACAATTTTATTTTTGAGCTTTCCTAAGCCCTCTTTGACCTGTGTGTGTCTCTAGAGCCACCTGGATCATTAGTGACTATAATCCTAGGGCTCTAACTAAGGTGATGGCAGAGGGAAGGTCTTGTTGTACCTGGAACAAACGTTGACTAGACTTACTTGGACTTTTTGGAGGATAATCTTTGCTCGAGATGTCATAAGCGAAGTTACTTGCACCAGGTTGTTTCATTAAGCAGGTTGTAGGGTAATTGGTTCCAAACGCTCATATCTATAAAAAAAAATCACTTTTCTCTCTACGACATTGGATTTCATCACCAACTAGTAAATATTGATCTCTGTGAAAGGTGAGTTTGTATAGTTTGAATTCCTAGATTTTTTAGCGTGTGTTACTTTGTTTGTTTTTACTTTTTACAAGACCTTAAGTATGGATTGTGAATATTATTTAATTTTAATAATAAATATTTATTTGGATTGAATCTAATGGCTACCCATCCATAAGTTACCGACCAAGGAGACTTACGTTGCAACCAATCCCGTGTTTTCAGTTATCGATGCAAGCGATCCTCTCACTGCCTTCTCGACTTCTTTTGACTTAGATCCGGTAGCTGACATGGTCAAAACATTAATGGGGGAATTTGAATAAAATTTTCTTGTCCCTATTGATCCCCTTGACATGTGTTCCTTCCAGAGGACTGTTCTTTCATCTGATGGAGACATTTTGGAAGCCATGATCAAGGGGTGTCCCTTGTCATGTGTTTCTTCCATATGGAAGTCATGAATAGGTTCCATGAGTATATTTCTTTTACTATGTCAACCTCGTTAAAAAATGAAACAACTTTTCATTGGGATGGTTCTTTTATTATGTCAACCTCGTTAAAAAATGAAATAGGTCTCATGAGGATAGTTCTCTTACTGTGTCAACCTCGGTAAAAAATGAAACAACTCTTTATGAGGATGGTTCTTTTACTATGTCAACCTTGTTAAAAAATTAAATAGGTCTCATGAGGATAGTTCTTTTACTATGCCAACCTCGTTAAAAAATGAAACAAATCCTTATGAGGATAGTTCTTTTAGTGTGTCAACCTCATTAAAAAATGAAACAAATCTTTATGAGGATGGTTATTTTATTGTGTCAAACTCATTAAAAAATGAAACAGGGTCAACCTCATTAAAAAATGAAACAAATATTTATGAGGATGGTTATTTTACTATGTCAGCCTCATTAAAAAATGAAACAGGGTCAACCTCGTTAAAAAATGAAATAGCCTCTTATGAGGATAGTTCTTTTCCTATGTCGACCTCATTACAAAATGAAATAGGCTTGTTGAGGATAGTTATTTTACTGTGTCAACCTCATTAAAAAATGAATAGGTCATTTGAGCATAGTTCTTTTCCTATGTCAAGCTCGTTAAAAAATGAATCAAATGCTCCCCTATTATCGTTGATTCTTTAACTAGATCTCATAAATGTTAAGTCGAGTCTTTCTGATCTCGTAAACAAGCCTTCATTTCATTCACCTATTAGTAACCAATAGTCTACTTAGGTGAATGAAATGAAGCTTGGGGGGCATGTGCCTATGTAATTATGCTAGGGGAATCAAAACCACTCTCAAGCACAGATTTCTCTGTTTCAAGATTGTGTTAAAATGAAACCACCCTTAAGCACAATTTTTGTTTGTTTCAATCTTGTGTAAAAATGAAACTTATCTCGAGTCCATTTCGGTTATTATTTTCAAGACTTGTTAAACTCATGAAAATTCCAAGCTCCTTTTGCTATCTGTTCATGCTTGTAAAATGTACATGAAAATGTTGATTTATTTCCGTCTTTTCTTACTTGTTAATTAAATTGAAAGTCAATGAGATGAGTATATTTTTATCACTTTTTCGAACTCGTTAAAACTTACGAAAAAGATAAACCATGGAGTCATCTTTTAATCCCTTTTCAAACTCTTAAAACATGAAAATATTGTCGAGCACTTGATTTTTCGAACTCGTAAAAGTAAATGAACAATCAGCCACTCAGTGTAAGTTTACCCCTTTTACAAACTTAGCTAGGATTGTTTACAAAAAAGGTATATGTTGACTAATTATGGTCAATAGAGTTCTCTCCCACATTATTTTATCCTTTTTCAGGCTCGAGGGACTAAATTTACGAAAAAGAACCTAATGGAGTCTAATGTTTTTCTTTTGACTCTCTAAAACTGAAAAACATCGAGCTTTACTTTCTTCGGGCTCGTTAGAATTTTACAGTAAAAGAACTAAATGAATTTCCTTTTTGTGTATTTTTCAAACTCTTAAAAGAAAACAAAATCAATTTACTCCTTTACCAGACTCAGTAAAACTAAACAGTATAGGAATTGTTAAGTATAACGGGACCGAACCACTCCTTCTTAGGGTTTGTTAAAAATACTAAGATGGACTCATCTCAAGGATGAGCTTACAGGACAATCATATGTCATCCTCCTCAAACTTGTAAAAAATAAAGAGGTACTTTCCCATGATGGTGGGGGGAAATTGAGAAGAAAAGTTTGTTTCTTGTATTTCAGGCAGTTTGTCTCTCTTGAACATGACACTCTGTTACATATCTATTTGGGTTGGGGAATCCATTTGTCTCATAGTTAATCGAACCTTATTGAATGTCTTCAGCTGGTTTTGGGTATTATCCTTGAGTCAAATGTTGCCAAGTCATTTTTTCATGTCGCCAATATGTTCAAGAGAAGTCCAAACCTCAGTTCAAATTACCTTGCAAATTGTAGCCTTTAATCGCATCGGCGATCCCTGATTCAGTCCTTGCAAGTTGTTCTTCAAAACTTGAAATGAGTCTCTTCCTATCAACTTCGGCTCATTATCTAGGAAGTTGATCTAGAAACCTTCAATACCTTGAAGCATGCATGCCTTAATGGCAGGTTTCTTGCCTTCGACGATATGTTCTCCTCATTCGCCTTCAATCGAACGATTCTATGAGTGTTCGACTTCAGATCACCTATTCACACTTCATAGATTGTACTAGGAGTGCCTTGAGAGCCATTGTCATTATTGGTGGTTTCTCTCGCACTTGTTAATGGATTACATCATTGATTGGTAATCAAGTGGTTTCTACCATGTTCGACTTCAAGACATTTATTCGCATGATTAGATTCGTACTATGGATCTAGATATGGAGATCAAGACCCTGGATCTAGTTTCATCCATCCAGGTTGCGAGGAGTTTTGTATTCATGATTATACAAAGAGTTTTATGTTTGATGGTTATGTCCATCCTATATCTACTTTGACATTATGTATTTCCGTATTGTGTTGTAAGACTTTTATGTTCTGAGTATGGGAATTCCTACCTCAATGATGATTATTATATTGCATTGTAATACTTGATTGATTATTGCAAGTTTCCAACCATGATCTCTGATCCAATCCTTGATATGATAAAGTACTTCAATCCTCAAACTTTTCTAACTTCGCACTTTAGGGAGCAATCTGTTACACTTCATTTTGTCACCATGACAAATAATCATCAAAATTAGATCTCTCACCATCCATCCAAGTGTCATGAATCACTCCCTTGCAAGTCAACAACTTATATACCTTGAATAAAGTGGAATTTATGGATTTCTTGGTACAAAACCTTGCTTTTGAGCGTCTGCGCAGTTTTGTTGACGAAAAAATGCACATGTGCAGTTTCTTCCACTGAAAAACTACGCAGAACTATGCTTTGTGTCTAAACAAAAATTGTGCATGTCAATCAATAAAAGTGAGATCTAGAAGAAACTTTGGGAGAATCATTCCCAACAAAAAGCCTCAAGCTCATGTATATTTGAGCCTAACCTCAATTTTGATGGAATTAGTTCCCATTCTTCAAGAAGCCCTCATCCCTCTTTTAGTGTATCCCATCCTTGGACTAAGGATCTCAAACTACTTCCTTTTGGCCTATTTAACAAAGCCATAGGTGGGGGAATGAGGGAGGCTACTGAGAGTAAGTTTATGCTGGAGTAATCAAGTTGGAGAGGTCATCATTCTTTGAGAGGATTGAGATCAATGGGAGGAGCTTCACAACATCAAGGCACAGGTTTTGTAGCTCCTTTATGTTTTTGAAATT
Source organism: Pinus taeda (assembly GCA_000404065.3). Taxonomy (NCBI): domain Eukaryota; kingdom Viridiplantae; phylum Streptophyta; class Pinopsida; order Pinales; family Pinaceae; genus Pinus; species Pinus taeda. The sequence continues at coordinate 15,466 of APFE030955366.1, forward strand.
AATACAAACAAGCATTTCTTCTCACTTCATTGTTTAATGGATTAATTGATCAGTTTCATGGATGGTTTATGTTATTTATATTTGTCCATTGGAATGATGTTATTTATGTTTTTCCATTGAAATTATGTTCATTACTAGCCTCCTTAATCACTAGTTTGAATTATTGAATCATTTATGTTGCATATGTATTTGATCCTTTGTTGTTTTCGTGTGTGCAGGTGTAGATTCAAGCATGGATAAGTTACATTGAAGCACAAAGAGGGATCTTCATCAAGCATGTCGTAATAAGGTATGAATTTCCATTTCTCACCTTGTTAGCTTATGATTCAAGGAAAGATAGATTCAGGGAAGGAATTAGCTTGCTTATATATTTGTTTCTAGTTTCCTTTTAGGATCTAGGGAGATTGCTCTTGCCGATAAGAGGAATTTATCCGCCTAACAAGTGAGTACATAAATCCAAAAACCAACTTCTACTTGTCCAAATGAGGTGATATTTAGGTCGATTTTGGTTCTCTTGAAAAGAGGAATTAAATGCAATCATCATATCCATCGTATGATCTATCTAATGTGGAATTTGACCCTAGTTCCATTAACACTCCCTCTCAACTAGGAAGAATCTTGCCTGCCAATATTTGTTTGTTGATCATCATATCATCTTGTCATGTTGTTGTCATGTCGTGTCCATCTCTGCTCCACTCTATTTTTTGAAACATTCTCGGATCTAAAAGAAGAATAATTGGGGAGAAATGTCTTCCACCCTCTATCTCATGGGGGAGTCACATATATCAACCCCATATCGAGAAATAGTATATCCAAACACACAAGGGAGCACATATCAACCCTGGAATCAAAAAAGGGAGCAAATCTCAACCCAGTCCTATTGCTTGCTAGTCTTCCCATTAATGACCCTCAAGAGTCATGATGTGGAACACATACATCATAATCAACTTGGGTTGTACACCCCAAGTACACTCTCAACCCGTTGGCCAAACTAGGAGGGATATTCCCAACAAGCTTGGCTTGTGGGTATGATGCCAACTGGGGTATACTCTGCATAGACCAGATATGGGAGTAACATCTCCAACCCTATGGGTAACATATAGGGGTAATACCCTATTTTCCAGAGATCCCTCAACCCCAGGAGCTCTATATCTCAATTCCTCACCCTGGGAGCTCAACAGGGGGGAAGAGTTAGCTCATTGTCCTTGATAAGTGTTGCCCCTTATCAGGAGGGGTCACATCCACCAATTCAAGATGCTCTCTAAGAACCAAGAACTTCCCTTTTAACAAATCCTTGGTGATAATATATGCAATATTCTCATCTGTTGATATGTGATGGAGTCTAACGGCTCCTCTCTGCACCATGTCTCAAATGAAGTGATATCAAATCTCTATGTCTTGGACTTGTCATGAAATACGAGATTCTCTGCTAGATGGATCCCACTCTTGTTGCCACAATATATCATTGTATTATCTAGGACCTGCTCAAATATCTCTCCAAATATCTTCCTTAACCAAATTGCTTCACATCTAGCCATGCTAGCGGTAATATATTATGCCTTGACGATACTCAAAGCTACAGACTTATTCATCCTTCTCATCCAAGATATCATGGAATATCCAAGACTAAAACAACTTCCACGCGTACTGTTCTTGTCGATAACATTTCTTGCCCAATTAGCATATATGTATCCATGAAGTTGAACATCTCTGGCAGAATATCTCAGACCAAATGTGATCATCCCATGTAAATATCTCAAAATGTGTTTAGCAATGATCCAATGTTCATGGGGAGGCTCGGTCATGAATTGATTCAACGTGTTCACTGTATAACATATATTTGGATAGGTGTTCATAAGGAACATCAGAGCCCGAATCAGTTGTCTATACTCGGATGGATTTGCCAAATCAAGTCCTACAACTTCTCCACATAACTTCTTGAAGTTCATTTCCATCGATGTGGCCATGGAATTGCATTTTTTCATTCCAAATCTCTCTAAAAACTTCACAACATATTTTCCCTGTGAAATGAAAATATCATTAGGCCTTTGCCACACCTCAAGACCTAGAAAATAGTGCATGAGCCCAAGGTCCTTCATCTCGAATTTAGAGGCTAACTCCCTCTTTAACTCGATCATTAGAGGCTCACTACCTGTTAAGAATAGACCGTCAACATATAAAACCAAAATCAACGGCATACCTTGGACTACCTTGAAGTAGAGGTTTGGATCAACATTGCTTCTTGTGAATCCCAACTTCACTAAATAACTGTCTATGAAGGTGTACCATGCTCTGGGGGCCTCCTTTAAACCATACAATGCCTTCTTCAACCTGCAAACATGTGTCTTTTGATCCTCTACTTCAAATCCATGTGGCTTCTCAACATGCGCTTCTTCTTGTAACATGTCATGGAGGAATGCAGTCTTTACGTCCATCTGATGAAGAGTCTATCCTTGACTTGCAACAAGGGCTTATCGAATGAATGGTTATGTATCGAGCCACATGTGTAAATATATCATCATAATCCTCTCCCTCTTTTGGTGAGAATCCTCGAGCCATGAACCTTGCCTTGTATTTCTCAATGCTACCATTAATTACATGCTTGATCTTGAATAGCCACTTTGAAGTCACCACAGATTTCCCCTTTGGTCTCGGCACAACATCCCATACATCATTATTCATAATCAATTCATATTCATCGACCATAACATCTTTCCAAACTTGTCCTTTTACGACTTCTTTGAATGTGGAAGGTTCGTCTTGAATCATAATGCTCATGGCTAAAACATATCCCTGGTACCTGCATGGTTGCTTCCTTTCTCTAAATGATCTTCGAACGTGAACATGTCTCTCAGTATGTTGTAGAGTGTCACGTAGCCAAAGTGGTCTCTTCCTAGTAGGAGTATCACTTGGAGGAGGATCTAAGGGATCCATAGGCTCCATGGGATCATCAAAAATATCAGTCTCGAACTCGGGCATGGAAGGACCATCTAGAATAACCCTGTCATCATTCCTCTTCTCGGGAGGAGGAGGTGGGGGAAGGTATTTTGATTTTCCAAGAGAAACATCTCCATCGAATGTTACATCCCACTAATTTCAACCTTCCTTTGACCAGGAATACAAATCCTATGTGCTTTGTAATTTTCACAATAACCGACAAATCTACATTTTCTTCCAGTGGCCTCCAACTTGTTCCTTTTGTCCTTCGATACATGAAAATATATGGGGCATCCAAAGATATGGATACGGCTAATGTCAGGCTTGAAACCTGTGACCACTTCTTCGAGGGTATTTTTTTCCAATGCTTGATGGGGCACTTTGTTTTGAACATATACAGTAGCATGTGTTGCTTCCCCCCAAAGGAAATTTGGCAACTTTTGATCATGTAGCATGGCACAGACAGTGTCTAATACAGACTTGTTCTTTCTTTTTGCTAGTCCATTTTGTTTGGGTGTATATGGAACACTTGTTTCCTTTTTTATTTCTTCTTTCTATAAAAATGCTATGAACTCATTTTACATGTATTCTCCACCATTACTGGACCTGAATACTTTTATTCTCTTCCCTATTTGATTTTTTATTAAAGATTTGGACTCCTTGAATATTTATAAGGCCTCATCCTTGTGCTTCAAATAGAATATCCACTTCTTTCTTTAGAAGTCATAAATGAAGGTGATGCAGTAGAGATGACTACCAATAGAGTGTACATGCATCAGACCACATATCAAAATGAATGAGATGGAGGATTTCACTTGTCTTGTTCTCACTAGAGGGGAATGGTCCCCTTGTCTTATTTCCACTCGCACAACCTGGACATACTCCATCATGTTGGGCTTGAACATCAGGACTACCAAATACCAATTTCTTCAATTTCGGAAGAGCATCATAATGTAGATGAGCCAATCTTCAGTACCATGGCTCTCTTAGATGATTAATATTATGAACCAATTCTAGAATTTGTCTTCTAGTGACTCTATAGACTCCTTCAAATATTGATCCTAAGGTGAATGCATCTTTCATAGGTGAACCAACAGACCATGACAGAGCTTTTCCCTTGATGCAGACAACCCTCATCCCTTTATCTTCCAAGGTGGATATATCTTGGCCCATACATAACATCATGCAGCAAAATTGATTCCCTAGAATTCAAATGAAATTTGAAGGATCCATAACTTTTCACGAGATGAGTGGACTTGTCTCTAAGGATAATATTCAACTTAGTCTCCCTCTCTACTAGATTACAGACAAATTCCTTATATCTAGAGAAATGATCAGTGGCCCCACTATCAACCAATGAACTATCCCACGAATACAGAGGAGAAGAACTAGTAAGGGTAGAAATGAGAATATATTCAGATTGATTTACAACATTACTTTCATACCTAGGAAATCTTGACTTCTTTTGAGGACGAAAATATTAATCACAGTCGCTTGAGGTGTCCCTTCTTCTTCTTTCATATCGTTTATCGTGGTCATTTATTCGATCATCTTTTCTTCTTTTATTATTGTATATTTTGTTGTTTCTTCTAGTGTTGTAATGTGGCCCTTTGTTCTTCTCGAGAAAATATTGTGCATAATGACCCTTCTTGTGACAATTATAACATTCAATATGATATGATGTTCTATCATTCTTTCTTTTTGCATTTTGAGGAGGAGTCTTTCTTGATGGACGTCCTTTTCCTTTCTTCTTCTCTTTGTCATGAATGATATATGCAATGGGCTCTCCTTCTTCGTGTTTTTGAATCATTCGTCTTGATATCATACTTGATTCTACTTAAGTAAGCTTTCCAACAATTTCATCAAATGACAGAAGGACATTGTTGTTGCTTATAGTAGTAATTAAGGTTTCCCAAATGGGAGGGAGACCTATAAGAGTCACAATCACTAATTCTCTGCAATTGATCCCTAAGGCAAGATATCCTCATTATATAGGATTGTGCAACCTCTCCTTTGTTCATCTTGGTGTCTTTGAGTTGATATTTCAAAGTGATGATCTCATTCAAATTGTTGATTTCATACATGCTAGCTATCTTAGCATACATATCTTTGAACTTCCTTAAATTCCCAACATATGCAAGTGAATGATCTTGTAAACCATCAGCTATAATTTGCTTTGCTTTGGACTCACCTTTCTTGTACCTATTTTTGAGAGAAGCGAAAGCATTTTCTGGAGGCTCGGACATTCTTCCTTGAATGTACTCCAACACATAATTGTTGTCAACTATGATCTCCAACCTGACTTTCCATGCAGCAAAGTTTGATGAGTCACCCAATTTCTCATGCTCATTGATGGTAGAGGAAGACATCTTGATGTTGATTAGATAAGATCCTTTAACTTTCCAAGGATTATGACTTCAATGCTTGTCTCATTTTGGGATTTTTTCTTCACCTTAGCTCCGATACCATGTTAATTTTTCAGATTGTTCTATGTTGAATCAATTACTTTAGCCCAATTGAATTCTTCAATTAGAAATGCTTCCAATTATTAACAATGTTTCCAATCATTAACAGTGATTGAAGATAGAACAATAGATGCAATGACAAAGGAGACAATAGCACAACCACAAGAGACACCAAATTGGTCAAAGACTAGGGAAAAACCCCACTAGGGGGGACCCTTTCAAATCTTCTTCTTATTAGATTGTCATAAAATGTTTCAACAGAGAGTACAACAATACATAATCATCAAGAAAATATTTACCCAATATAAATTAGAAGCAAACTTTCATAATTATTGTACAACAAGGAGAAACCTTCCAGCCTTCAAACACATGTGGTCAACTGTCAAACCTTAGCTCAGAACCCCAGTTGCACTCTTCAAGTTATTATGTGAGTGACTATGTTTTCTTGGTTGCTCCCTGAGATGTTGTGAGCGAGCAACTATGACTTCTTGGTCACTCTTTGAAGCATTATATGTGAGCAACTACGGTCAAATCTGCCCAAAACTGTCTCAGAGCCTCGGTTGCACCCTTCAAGATGTTATGTGAGCAACTGTGGATTCCCAGTCGCTCTCTGAAGCACTACGAGCATGCAACTACAGTTGTATTTGACTTGCGAAAAGCGTGCGACCGAAAAATAGAAACCCTAAACACATGCAAGCCTGAGACCTGTAATTATGGACCTTGCGCGAGCTTCCTTCGTCAAACCTGTGCAAACCAAACAATCAAAGAAGAGAAGAAGATGCTTGATGATGATCTCTAAATGAGCTTGAAGTCTCTTGTATTTATAGCCTTTCATGATTATCCATTTGATGTTGAGGCTGACCTATCCAATTGTACATGTGTGTGAGGTAGACCTGTCCTAATGTACATGAGTGGATAAATAAATTCAAAAATCATCTTCTACTTGTCCAAATGAAGTGATCTTTAGGTCAATTTTCGTCCTCTCGAAAGGAGGAATTTGACCCTATTTTCATAAATTAACACTTATATCATACATTTTCTACCGATGAGAGCATCATGGAGATCATGATGCCAGGGGATGTGTCATGGGACGATCATCATCATCGTTCCTCCTTGCTAGTTTCCTTCAAGGATAATATTATTGGCCCAATGTCATTGAGATATCTACGAATTCGGTATCCATCCATGGTATCGATTCTTAAAAGGATTTTTCGAACATTGAATAGACTATCCCTCTCGACATTTTGATCAAATCCAGCATTATTGAGAACTTACATATTGGTGTGTCTTTATCTCTTGATGATATCAAGACCTATAAAGTTATTTTCCGGGAATTTCGAGACGTTTTCACCTGGTCTTATGAAGAGATGCCAAGTATCGATCCAAACAACGTTGTACATGAAATTAAGATGTATCTTGATGCTAAGCCAGCTTGAAAACGCCTCTGTCTAGTTCATCCCAAGAAGGTTGTCGTTATTAAAGTTAAATCTGGAAAACCTCTACGCATTGGTTTCATCTACCTAGTACCTCTAACTGATTGAGTGTCAAACAGTGTTCCTGTCATGAAGAAACATGGAACAATTTTTCTGTGTGTGTCAATTATCAAGGCATTAATCGTGCTTATCCTAAGGACAATTCATCGACCATATTTTTTATGATTGTGCTGGTTACAAAATATTTTCGTTTATGGATAGTTTTTCTAACTATAATCATATCAACATTCTCCTGGCGGACCAACATAAAACTGCATTTATTTTTCCCTGGGGCACATTTTCCGATTGCAACCCTATGACGTACATCTTGTCACGACAATTGTTGGGGGGCAAGTACTATAAATGGATTTTCATCCTCCAGGAGTTTGATTTGGATTTCATCAAATCCAAGTCAAAGAAATCCTTAGTTTTTGTTGAGATAATTTGTGACCTTCCCACTACTAAAATTGTAACAACATATGGTGGTTCTATTCTGGACCAGTCATTGTTCCTGATCACATCATTTGACCTGTGGTATGGAGACATTATCATATATCTCCAAACCCATACTTTCTAGTTCGATACCTCTCGCTCTGACTAGCGATGTATCTGATATCAAGCTAAAAATTATATTATAATCAAAGACACCCTTTATCGTCGTGGTATCAATACAATTCTCCGAAGGTGCCTCACCCATGAGAAGGTAGAGAAAGTCTTGAATGAATGCCATTATGGGGCATGTGGTGGTCATATGTCTGGTTACGCCACCGCACAGAATATTTTGTGTGTTGGCTGCTTTTGGCCTAATATGTTTCGCAATTGCATCCTCACGGTTCAAAAGTGTCATGCCTGCCAGATCTACGATCGTAAAACTCATGCTCTACCTGATCCTTTACAACTTATTATCGTCGTTAGACCATTTGAAAAATGGGGCATTGATTTCATGACATGTAACCCTCACTTTCCAGGGGAAATGGCTATATCATTGTTACCGTAAACTATTTTACTAAGTGGGATGAGGCGATGCCTACATACAATAACACTGACGAAACAACTACTCTCATTTTTTTCAATCATGTAATTGCGAGGTTTGGTGTACCACAGGTTATAGTTATAGACCATGGGAAACATTTCCATAACCACATGATTTCTAAATTGACTTTTAAGATGGATATCTCTCATGAGAGTTCAACTCCCTACTACCCTCAAGCGAATGGGCAAGTTGAGGCCAACAATAAATTTTTGACAAAAAGGCTTCAACATATGATAGGGGTCCACAAATAAGACTGACATCTTATCCTTTATGTAGCCTTATGGGTATATCGAACTTTCGTTCAGACTACTAGTGGATTTACACCATTTCAATTGGTATATGGTCTAGAAGCAATCCTTGCTACTAAGTGTGAAATTCCATCTCTGAGACTTGTTGTTGAGCTCCTCCCTGTCACTTCTGCAGAAGAAGAGAATCTCTCTTATCTGACGCGCTTATATGAAACCCGGTGTGATGTCGTGATGGCCAATGAAGCTCATAAGAAACGCATTAAGGTGAAATATGACAAGAACTTCAAGCTGTGTGTCTTCTCAACAGGTGATCTTGTCTTGCTATATGATCAAGAGTCTAAAAAGTTGGGAGCTAGGAAATTCGAGCCAATGTGGCTAGGCTCATACATTGTTAAACATGTTCTTGCTAAAGGGGCCTACGAGCATGTTAATTTCGATGGAGTTCCATTGGCGCAACCTAGAAATGGGTTCTACCTCAAAAGATATTATTCTTGAGTTTTTTTGCATAGTTCATTGTGTCTACATTATATGTAGATGTGTTGAGTGTGTTTGCACTGTGATTCCCTTCGAAGTTTCTTACGGTTTATGTTAATCTTGTTTACATTTGGTTTTCATATGTCGGCATCCCTTCAACCATATGTTGGTTAAGCTAATGGTGCTAGTCATAGTATTCGGAACCTTTCTGTTGCAACATGGTTTATATATGCTTCGAATGGTGAGTTAGTGAGTTTACAATGGATTTGTATCGGTCTGTCTACAAATAACATCATTGAGTATAGCACAGTGATTAAACTATTATCTAATGTTATTTATCATGGTATTCGTCGTATAGTTATCAGAGTTGACTCACAACTTTTAGTACTACAGTTGACTAATGTCTATTCAGTTAAGAGTCCAACTATGCTTCATATGTTCTTAAGGGTTCACCTTCTAGAAAGATATTTTAATTTATCCAATATCAACACATTTCTATAAATCTAAACACATTGACAGATGCATTAGCAAATCATTTTTTAGATAGACATTCGCAACACATGTAAATTAAATTCAAGTCACATTACATACATTGAATTAGATAATAGAACATATAAGAAACATTGATAGGTAGATAGTTGTATATACATATATCAAAGTTTGGTTTTACAAAAGCTTCTACCCGAGACAAATATGGCCATACGACCTGTGATATCAAAAAATATACATGTAGTCAAAATATAGCTATATATTTAAGCCTCTTGGTAGACTAGTCATGATGCTCATGATAGCAAGCCATTGCGTGAGACATCTTGCACAGTTGTCTGTTGATATGACTAGGCACACCAATAGTATGACCTTGCAATATCATAGGAATCTGGTCAACCCTCATCTCAACTATTCCTTGGGTCAACCCCTCCATGTGTCGCTCGACCTCTATAAGAGTCTTGACCACATTGAGATCCTGCAATACCTCTCATCCCCCTACAGCACCTTGTACTCCTACTGGTGCTTGTTGTGGTTCTCCCACATGCTGAAGATAGGAGGAACTTATAGGTCAAACAAATCCAACATCTGCATGTGAAAAAATCAACATTTTAGTCTCAAATACATAGTAAATACAAAAAAAAAAAAATTGTAAAACTTAAAAAACTCAAAAAAAATATCAAAATGTTTCTTGTTTTACCTATGACACCCCATCGCTCGCCATCAGGAAGCATGAGCTCTGGATCTCCATGGAAATCCATCCCTACATGTGGATAGTATTCAATCATAATGAGTTTCATGCACAACCTTCGGAATAAGACTCGTGTGAAGCTCATCGATGATGCACCTGCATGTATGGACATGAGATCCACCCACTTCCTCATTCGTGGGACTCTCAAATTTGTGGGCCTGAGTGAGATATGTTGTAGTCAGAGCAATGGAATCCGCTCTAAGGAAAATGAAATCAAGATCGAACCATAACCAAATTTCTTCAAATGTCCATCCTTTGCCTTGGTCAGTTGTTCCTTCTTATTTTTCAGTACTCCCTCGCTCGAGTTGAATACTTTCGGCTCCATACACTCTAGAGTGTATTACATATGAGAACTATTGACCAAATGTAGAGTAGCACTACCGGTCAATCTGGAAATGATAAATAGGATCGTCCTCAAAGGCAAAAGGACCACATCCTTGATATCGATTTCCCCATCCTTCATTGGTTGGGATCGAGGTCTATAGTGTGCACTGATGTAATCCTTGACTGTCTCTCCACCCCTCCTCGAACCAGATAGACCTGTCAAGAAGTATATATCTTACACTTGTATCTCAATCATATGTGTTCCAAGTCTAAACGTTTGTCCTTGAACATTCCATGCTCGGACAAGATACTCCAACAGCTCCATCTATTGCCTCATTCCAAGAAGTTACAAAAATTTCAAGAGCCCACAATCTCTCAATGCATGGATAGTGATTGGGTCATTAGCTACATTCAAATCTTGTTCCTCATGTTCTCTTTCTCGCCATATCAAAGACATTTTGTTTCGATGAAGACTTGAAACAAAACAAGAAGGATCAATAGAGTGAGTTTCATACAAAAAATTGGGAGAATTTTGAGAGAAACAGACAAAACAATTTTGTGAATTCTACCTAGTGCACCCCCTAAAGGCAGACAGTGCGTTGTAGCGCCCTAGATAGTGCATCTTTTGCCTACACAATGCACCTTTTGACATTGCTAAGGTGCACTGGAGTTAGGGCGAAAAATTAAAGCCCTAAGGTCCCTTAAAAATTGGGGAAAAAAACATGCATGAAATGACAAAATGGAACCATAGAAAGAAAGAAGGAGAGATCTCCTACCAAGAGGTGACGGCACTCGAAATGATCCATTGGATTGGTCGCAATCAACTACAAAAGATCAAGGGTAAAAAACTTTCAGAACTCACTCACCAAGAGGTAAAATGTGAAATGGTAAAAATGAATTACTTTTTTGCCTATTTATGGTCATTTTCATAATTATTTTATTAATATTTTAATATTTTGACCTAAATCTACTCAATTTTATCATGAATCATGTATTTTTAATCTGTTGGTGGTGTTTTGAGAAGTTTAATAGCTTTTTAATTGATTTGATGATGTATGAATTGAAACAAATCATTTTTACCAAAAACCATAGTTTTATCACTTTTTCGGGCTCTGTCAACTTACGAAAAAGGAACCCCCTAGAATCCTCTTTCAACTCTTTTCAGACTCCCAAAATATGAAAAGATTGTCAATAACTTTTCTTTTCGAACTCGTTAAAGTAAATAAAAAGATGTCTACTCAGTATAACTTTAACCATTTTCTAGACTGAGATAGACCATTTACGAAAAAGGAATACCTTAGTCGAGCATAGCTAAGAGGTTCTCCTAAGTATTGGTTTCTGCCTTTTCAGACTCAAGGGACTATTTACGAAAAGGAATCTTTGGAGTTTTCTTTTTCATATCTTTTCCAAACTCTCTAAACATGAAAAAAGAGTCGAGTTAGACTTTCGTTGGACTCGTAAAAGCATCAAACAATGATAGACTCGTCAAACATGAAGAGGTCGAGCCACTTCTTCTCAGGGTTCGTTAAAGATACTTAGAGGGCTTCATTCGAAGGATGAACTTGTAGATCAAGCATATGTTATCATCCTTAATCTTGTAAAAAAATAGAGGTACTGACCAGAAATGGTTGGGGAAATTGGGAAAAGAAGGTATTCTACGTATTAATGGTAGTGAGTCGCTCTTGAATATGACACTCTTCCATTTCATCTTTGTGGTTGTTGGGTTGGGAAATATACTTGTATTTTTGGTTCATCACACCATATAAAAGCCTCCGCTTTCGGGTTTGGTTTAATGTTGCCAACTCCATTCAGCGTCATCAATGAAAAACACTAGAGGATTCGAAACGCATCGGCAAAAAAGTCTCCCATGTGATTTTCACCAAAAGATAACTCAACAATTATAATATGGATCACAGAAGCCTAAATTCAGAAACTTCATTCAATTTCATCAATATGTTCAAGAGTAGTCATTCAGTTGATCTCTACTACGATACTCTTAAGCTTTCATTCCATGGTTGTCGTTCCTAAACTAGTTCCACATTAGCATCATTATGTCTCAACACATGATACATGTTTTGTGTCATTGATGGGGGATACATCAAAGCCCTCCTACAATGGGTCGTTTCTTGTCGACATCAGCTCATTATCCAGAAAGTTGACTTAGAAATTCTTCCTCCAATACCTTGGGACTTGTATACATCAACAAGAAGTTTCTTCGCTCTCAATGACGAGTTTTCATCATTGACCTTCGACTAAAATATTTTGTGTGGTGTTCGACTTCAACTCATTCATACATATTGTATTGTTGTACGTTGAGAGCCATTAACATCATCAGCGGTTTCTCTCGCTTCTGTTAACAGCTTACATCATTAGTCGATAATCAGATGGTGTCTTCCATGTTCGACTTCAACTCCTTTATTTGCATGGTTAGACTCATATGTTGGACGATCCAGTGAACGAGATAGAAGACCTTGGATCTAGTTACATCCACCTGGGTTTCACTTTCATGATTAACGCAAGATTACAAAGCATGATGACTATAATCATATAGAGACACTTTGACATCAGTGGACATGACTTCTTGATCAAGTACATGTAATGTTATCTTATGTGATGAGCATGGGTATGCTCCCTCAGCAAAGATATCATGATGAAAATGTATTGTAATAGATGATGATCTCGATGAGTTGTTCTTGATCCGAACTTGTCACAAGGTAAAGCACTTCAATCATTAGCCATTGTTTCTGACTTCGCGCTTTAGGGGGCAATCTGTTATAGGGAATTTTTTTGCATCTAATCAATGGGCCTGCAAACCAAATCAATCACCATCTGTGAACATGTTGTCATCATCCCTACACAAAGCCTTAAGCATGATCTTTCCAAATAACTGAGTTTTTGGGTCTAACTACCAAAAATCAGTGCTTTTAAGGCCCAATACACCCTACCCCTTTAGATACATGCGTTTAGCAGCAGGTTGTTCCTTTATGCACCAGAGTTGATCAGTTGCAACTTTCTCCTTGCTAGGGGTGCGTTGATTATAGAAATTCGGGAAAATTAAAAAGGATCCTGAAGCTTCCTCTTCCAGAAGCTTCTAGGGGTTGTTTTAACCATTTACCTTAGATAAGATGCTCAAGTCCTATATGATCCTACCTTGGAGACTTCACCTCTTATCCCTTGAGCTCATCCTCCCATCTTAAGTGGATCTCAAGCCTAGATTGGTATAAGGATAAGAATTCCTAAACTACCATTCATCTCCTATAAATTTAATGTCATCTACAACATTAGGGTTGGCTTTTGGATATTGATCATGCCCTCATGTTGTTGCCTTGAATATAAGAGAGTCATTGTTTTCATGCATTATGTTGACATTGAGGTGTGCTTTGTGACAAGGAAGGACAAGTCAACTTGGGGAGATTTCTACAAGATCAGCTACTATTCTTGGTTGTAAAATCTTTCCTATTTCTATTAATGCAAAGAGCATATCATTTTCTTATATGTGTTACGTACATTCACTTTCCTGTATTCAATGCTTTGTTGATCCATTGAGTAGAGTAATTAAATTATGTTACATAGATGTTGTGGATCTTTGGCTTATAATGAATGTATGTGCAAATTTTAATTATAGCAATTGGAACTTACACGTTGGGAGGAATGTAAAGCTTGCAATGGATTCCAAGTAAGCCTCCTTCGTATTCTTCAATTTCTCTAAGTGAAGCTTTATGTTCTTTGTTTTCTATTGTTCTGGACCAATCCACTAGGTCTAGAAAAGATACTTTTGTTTGGAATCATAAATTCCGCATAAGAGATATCATTAATCCTCTATCTTCAAATTAATATTTTCCACCAAGGGTTTACTCATATCCAATTTAACATAGATCCTTGCACATGAAGCTAGTTCTTCTCCTTAGTGACCTTCAAAGGACTTACAAGGTATATAAGATTGATTTTCTATCATTAAAGGATACAAGGGATCTCCTATCATTTTGTACATGTTCATCCCAAATTTCATAGGAAAGAAGGTCAATCTTACCTCAATAATGCCTTTGTTAATACTTCTTCATGAAGGTCAAAACCTAATGACCAAAAGCATGACTTCTAGACCAATAGATTCCTTCAATACTTGTCTCCCTGTGTTCCATAAAATTCAAAGGGACCATAAAACAACCTCAACTAAATAACAAGATTGCAATTTTTTTTAGTCAACACACTATAAATTTAAATCAACCATAGTTGCTTGAGATGGAAATATTTTCGATCATTTTTGTTAGGCTTATATCCATGGTGTGGTATCTTTTACTCCAACCCATTCATTATGGGTTGAAAAAAAAATCATTTTTAAAAGCTTCTAGGAGGGATCTCAAAATTGCTCCATTGTGACAACATTATCCTCCTGAGCCTAAGCATTGAACCTAGGATGTTGATCACACTAGCGAACACCATGTGGCCCCATTTTGTTCAACTAACCTAGGATGTTGATCACACCAGTGAACACCATGTCGCCCCATTTTGTTCAACTAACCTCTAAGATTTCCTATTTAACTATATTTGCACTCTAGTTTTGGTTCACATATATAAATGTGCATCCTAACAAATGATCCAAGTGTTTTAATAATGATTGTGATTATAACTGGGAATTGAATTTTTTGTCTCCCGGTTTTTTCTCGATTCCAAACTCTTGTGCATTGTGCTTATGTTTTGGCTTAGATTAAATTGCCAAATAGCATTGCCTATATCTTGCCTTAGAAGAAATTGTGAAAAAACATTCTCATGTTGTTAGTGTGAACATCTTATGACCACATATTACAAAGTCATTATTTCACCTCTTTTCCAAAATGATACCCTTAGTAATGATACAATGACTTGTGCATATTTTGCAATGTTCATTCCATTTGAGATAAAAAATCAATTCCAACTTTTGAAATCTTCAAAATATTTAACACAAGTTGCAAATTTTTATATTTATTTATTTTAAATGTAAAGTTTGCAAATTTTACTATAAATTGAAAATTTGTTATAATATCTCATTAAATAGTCATGGTGAGCATTAAATAGTCATGGTGAGCAGGGTTGGAATTTGACGGGCAAAATGCCCGTCACAAGGCATTTTGACCATATTTCACGTTTAAAAATTTTAAAAAGCCTTTTTTGTGATGGGCTTTCAAAGTTCTAAAACGTATTTTTTACTGTTCACTTTTTTGCAAAAACGTCATTACTACCCTCTCAAATAACAGTCTTATAAAGAAGTGCAGTAATATTTGGAATTCTCTAATATTTGTTTTTATTGAAATAAATTAATTTCATGTTATTTAAAGTTATAGATGTATGTTATTTAAAGTTATAGGTATATATTTGATAGGGCCCGCATGTATGATATACATGGGCTTTACATGTAATAAAGGGAGGTTGGCCATGAATAAGCAACCCCCTTAACATGAGGAAGGAAACGTATATATATGAGTGAAGGAAGAGCTCATTTCACTCATGGACTTTCGCTTGAAGAGCTCTTCGCATAAGAGACAAGGGAAGTGCGAACTTACGAGATCTCTCCAGAACCACGTCTACAAGCCTCACAGGTATCGTGGAATAGAACAGGACTCAATCTCTTTTGCCAAATTCGTCCCTCTCATTCCAAGTAGCAGGTCAAACCGCTGATGGTTGGAAGCTCTGCAACAAAAGGACGCGTTGGCACCCCGTTTCAACGAGGAGGATTCAGGGTAGTGGGATATTCGTTTGATGCTAGTCCATAAATCATATGATACAGTTATGTTATGACTATTAGCGATTAGAGAATTGGTTCGTTGCATATTCAAGTAAAAGGCCGCTAATATAAATTCTCTGTGTTGTGTACCACTCCTCTTAATCTCTGTTATATAGCAGTCTTTAATACGCTGCATAATGGTATTTCAACACTGTAAATAAACTCCTTTGAAAGCATCTAATTTCATTTCAGAGGAATCGAATAAAGTGATGTTGATACGCTCGGTAATCCGTTCGATTACGGATTAGAATATTTTTTTTGCTGTAATGGTATTCCAACACTCTGAATAGACTCCTTTGAAAGCATCTAATTCCAGCAAAATAGAATGAAGTGATATTGCTACGGTCAATAATCCGTTCGATTACGGATTAGAATAGATTGTTTTCTAAGAGCACAATAAAATAATTTGCTTTACAATTTTGACAAGACTCATAAAACCTAGGAGAAAACATGTAGAGAAATCTTTAAACAACTCAAAACTAGATATTGAGATGTCAATAAAAAATGAATCTTGCACGTTGGCCATCAACGCAAAACTGAATATCCAGCTGAAGGAAAATGAGGGTTCCACTCGCACCTTAGTCTCACAAAGTACACACGAACATTAATTATTTTACTGTAATTTTTTAATCAAAACTTTATTAGTGAAGGGTTAATTTATTATGAGAACATCACTCTTGAAGGGCAAAATTTTTAATATAACGTTTCTTGACGGGAAGGATAAGGACCCAAAACGTCAAAAAAAAATTGTATGATGGGTAAAGAGAAATCCAAATTCCTACCCTGATGGTGAGTATACATATAGTCATATCTCAAACAAACACAAGTCATGAAGTCATGTATGATTATAACAATACACTACTCTAAAGGAAAGTAATTTTCAAGCACATCATACACACCCTTTGTGTAGCTTAATATTGTAGTGTTTTGTTTTCTTCTAATGTCATATATATATATATATATAACCAAACGTCACAAGGGTGAGGCTTTAAAGTTCAAGGTCATTCAAAAACAGCACATAAAGTCATTACAACGATATACTCAATATGAGCTCAACATGTCACTTATGGAACTTGAACCTCGATGGAAAAGATTACAATCATTCCTTCCAACCACCTGAAATAAATCCATATATATATATATAAATTTTTATGATTTAGTATTACAAAGTTTTGTTCCAAATTTGTCATTCATATACATTTTCAATACATAAAAATATCTTATGGTCAATTAAACAACTCCCACTAGTTACAAGAAGGAAATTTTATTAATTTGAAGGTCCATTAACTTATAAATGTTATTTGTAATCAATTAAGTTACATCCATCCATTTTGGATCTATTGCTTTTGTCTTTCATTTAATATTTCCACTGGGATCCTTAAAAAAAATACATGTATAGATAATAAAAATGGTAAAAAATACATAAAAGAATTTATACATAGAATGGTTTTCATCTAATGGTAAAAATGATAAAATTTACATAATATGATTTTCATCTAATAGTAAAAATAGTAAAAAAAAAATTACATAGAATGATTTTCCAAATAGTAAAAAATACATAAAATGATTTATACATAGAATGATTTTCATCTCATGGTAAAAATGATAAAATTTACCTAAAATGATTTTCATCTAATAATAAAAATGGTTAAAAAAAAATTACATAGAATGTTTCCAAATAGTGAAAATTACATAAAATTATTATCCTATTTTAAAAGTCTTTATTAATTTGAATTTCCCTTTATATAAAATATAAATGTCTTTAAAAAGCCTTTATTAATTTGAAGGTCCATTAATATATAAATTCTATTTGTAATCAATTAAGTTACATCAAATAGCCTTTATTTGTTTATATAAAATATAGATGCCTTTAAAAGCCTTTATTTGTTTATATAAAATATAAAAGCCTATTTGTTTATATAAAATATAAAAGCCTTTATTTGTTTATATAAAATATAAATGTCTTTAAACCTTTATTTGTTATATAAATATAAAGCCTATTTGTTTATATAAAATATAAAAGCCTTTATTTGTTTATATAAAATATAAATGTCTTTAAAAGCCTGCCTTTATTAATTTGAAGGTCCATTAACATATAAATGACATTTGTAATCAATTATGTTACATCCATTTTCAAATTTAATAACAGGTATAGATATAAAAATGGTAAAAAAATACATAAAATTGTTTTCATCTAATGGTAAAAATGGTAAAAATTACATAGATGATTTTCCAAATAGTGAAAATTACACAAAATTATTTTCCTCATTTTAAAAGCCTTTATTTGTTTATATAAAATAACTTAATTTTTGTGCATAAACTAAATTTGTATTAGATTAAGCTTTCCATTTGAATTTTCAAAGAATTATAAGTTTATAAGATGAAAATTACATGGAAGGATTTTCCGTAATTTTCCACATTTTTAAGGCCTTCCATTTTTTATATAAAGACAGTTAACTTTATGCATATAAGTTATTTTTTTGTGCATAAGATAAGTTTTTCCGACATGCTCATATTCTCCAACCATTGTTCCCAAATTTGCTCTTCACAATGCAATGGCATTAAAGCCTAGTTTATTTTCATCAAAGGTCCTACTCCCCTGCATATAGGCTTGACCATAGTCTACAGTGCTCTTATTATCTCCTCTCTACGTACTCTCCACGCTGAAATTACTGCTGGGAAAATAGATCTCACACAGCCCATTTTCTATCCAAGTCGGTGTCCCCAGCGAAGAATATTAGAGTTTCTCGTGAACAAATTTCACATGCCAATACATTGTTTTCTCCCAATGACAAGACACCTTAACATTGAAGGTCTTCGAAAAACATATTTTCAATAGATGTTCTTCAAAGGCTTTCAAATTAGCTTTCGAAGGTCCTACTCCCCTACATCTATGCTTGACCTCAGTTTGCAGTGCCATTTCTTCTTCTTTCTTCTTCTCTCTATATTACGCAGCCTGAAATTATTGTCATGCAAAAAAATCCCAGAGACTATTTCTATCCAAGTATTGCGTGATGGAAAATTCTTCATGCTTTCTTACGAACAAGTTTCAAAACCAAAATCAATTTTCCTTCCCATAACATCATGACCTCAGTTTTTGGAGGTCTTCAAAAAATATTCAATAAATGTTCTTCAAAGTCTTTCAAATGATCTATGATGTAAAACTAAACAAGGAAGTCCACTACCACATTATGACATGCAAGACTGGCTTTTACTAATGCTAAATATTTCTAGCGAGGAACATTAACTCCTTCACAGTTTATCAATTTTCTGTCTTAATGCGACTCAACATGACCTCATCAACATTACTCTATCCGCAAACTACTTCATAAGCTGAACAACTGTACAGCGACTGCTTGCATGACTTCGCAACATCACACTAAGAACTATGCTTGACATTTAACAAACAGTACATTACCAAAAGCTAGCCTGCGATATAAAACAAACACAAGATATGATTTGAAATATGTAAAACAGTCAGGTACCAGACAGTTGTTATTCTGTTGCCAACAATTATGAAAATTACTCAGATTGATATGTATACATAAAACTTAAACCATAATCTAATTCTTCGGAACTGGTTGATGAATTTAGATTCTCTTGATGAGGTTGGTTGTCAATCTATTTATGATACTTCGGCAAAACTTCTTATTTAAACCATCTCATTTTAACCAATAGAATTCATTTCATTCAAAATTGTATCTCTCTTTGGTCTCCAAGCATGGTACTTTGGATGGAGCCACATGATGTTTCTTCAACCAATATGAATTCATTTCATTCAAAATTGTATCCCTCTTTGGTATCCAAGCGTGTTACTTTGGATGGAGCCACATGATGTTTCTTCATTTGCTATAATCATGTCCCAATAGAACCCAGATAACTTATTTAAAACATCTCCTTCTAAACATTATGAATTCGTTTCATTTAAAGTTGTAGCCCTCTTTGGTCTGCAAGCATGTTACTTTCAATGGAGCCACGTGATGTTACAGGGCCTAATCAATTGGTCTATCACACATCCACAGTTTCAATTTCAAGGACGAATGACTAAACCAAGGCAATCTGTGAAGTGTTACTG
>APFE030955369.1:4130-17902 GCA_000404065.3 Pinus taeda
ATAGGAATTGCATTTTAGTTGTTAATAGCACATGATTTAATGCTTAGTTAGTTTAACAATAGACTTAATCTCAGCACTGTAACTTAGGAGTCATAGATTTAGAGTAGATCCTTTATGCTTATATATTTTAGGCACACGCCTCTAAGTAAACGCACCCTGGGTTGACAATTAATTTAGACCAATCTAACCCCCTAGATAGGACACTACATATACGTTGATTAACCTAGTCCAAGTTGCGTATACACATAGGTACATAGAATAAAAGGTGCGTATCTGTATGCATACAGTTTCACAAAAGGAAAAGTGCATATGGAATGGAAAATTAAGGTTAACTAATACCAAGGGTCCATACCATGGCATTATCCCACAATATTGAGCAGAATAATGGTTACTTGATCTCTTCTAATAATACCATAGGTTCTAAGTGTTTTTTTGGTGCATGGTATTGACAAAGGCTCTAAGTATATAAGGAGGAGAAAATCAAAGGGATAGGCGTAAATGCAAAAGGTTTTTTCATGAATACTTCTATCTGAAGTATATTTTGTTTTGTAAGGGCTATGGTTATCATATATATCTGAAATAACTTGTGCACCCTTGGATACAATGTTGGATTAGGATCATGAGACTTGAAGTGACTTATCATTGTATGATCTGATAATGGATAGGCTAGATCTGAGTACTGATGAATGTTTTATCTTTTAAATACTATGAATTGGGTATATCTGAAGCCTTGAAAAGTTGTAAAGTTATAAGTCATTATTTACAGATCTATACGCAGGTTCGCCTCAGTGAAGGCACATATACACACTCATTCGGAACTTCCAAGTATTATATGTAGAGCAAGGGATTGTTGTTCATAAATGGCTGATATGTCTGATTAGTGCTATTGTTTTACTGTTGTTTCTCAATGATGTATTCATTAGATCTGAAGTTAAACTCATTGTATAAGCATATGTAGTCTAGCTAGCTGATTAATTGAGTAAAAAGGGTGTTCTTTGCTGCTATCTATTTAGAAATCTATAATATGATAGTATATATTCAAAATGTCTTTGGTTAGTATAGTTTTTGGTTTAGAATTTTTATGATTTAGTATCTTTAGAGGTATACGCAGGTTGGGTTACAGAAAGTAGCGTATACATGCAGGTTGTCCTTGTTGAAGTAGTGCATACATTTTGACATATGATTTTTGAGGTTGCAGTTGGTTCTAGTTGTTGATATAGTGTTCTGGGTGAAGCTCTATGTTCTGGTGATAGTGATCTGATTGTTTAGATTGATTGATTATGTTTTTCCTTACAGTTTATGGGTTTCAGTGATTGGTAGATACAATTGTATTTGAAGGTTGTATTGTAGTTGTGATTGATTTTGAGCTTCAATGTTACTGATGGGTCTAGTCTGAAAATTTGATGAAATGTGGCCTACATATTCTGTTGATGTGTACCAGGAGTATCCACTCTAAAAATTTATGAAACATGGTCCCTGGAGAAAGAGTGAAGGTAGGTAGCCTTCTCTAAGCCAGTGCCTACGTACTAGTAATTATATCATCAAGTACAAGAGCTAGTGGATTGGATCTGCCTTCTAGTAGAAGATGGAAAATGAGTGAAGGTTGTAGCCTTCAGTAGGTAGATGCCTACATATTGGAAAAATTTTGCACTGATACAAAACTTGTAAACACTTTTAATAATAAGAAGATTGACAATTAAGACGATACCAGTGGTGAGTTTTTCCCACATTGGGTTTCCACCTGAAAAATCTTGGTGTTCATGTGTGTTCCTTATGTGTGCTGATTTATTTTATTCTTAATGCATCTGTTTACTTCTTAGTAAATGAATCACACTCTAATTTAAGTTCAACATATAAAGAATTAGCTGTTTTACAAGTTTATTATCTATACACTGGTTTCATTCATAATAATCGTGGACATATGAAATTTGGTTTCTGTAAAATTGAGTATACAGATTGAAAAAGAAAATTATTATTGTGAAAGTTTAGATACTGATTCAGGCCCCCCCTCAATATTTTTCCCAACAATTGGTATCAAATCTGGTACTTCAGAAGAAGCTTGATCGCTTGAAGGAAAATCTCTCAAGATGAGCAATCAAGAATGAATTGAATCTACCAGACCAGCAATCTTCAATGGAAATAACTTAGAATATTGGAAGATAAGAACCAGAGCCTATATTCAGTCACCTGGAGCTGATGTTTGGGAAATTGTGGAAGGAAGATAGCAATATCCAACAGTAGCCCTCACATATCTAGCAAAAAAGAAATTATATGAAACCAATGCCAAAGTCGTAATTGCATTATTGGGAAGTCTCTCAGAATCAGAATTTGTCAAAGTCATGCAGCTCAACAAAACCAAATAAATATGGGACAAAATCATTCAAAGTTAGGAAGGAGACTCCGAGGTAAAATGTGCCAAACTCCAAACTCTCAGGATTCAATATGAAACTATCAAGATGCATATTGATAAAAGTATTGCTAGTTACCTTTTATGAGTAGATGAGATTGTAAATCGTATGAAGACTCTAGGTGAATAAATAAAGGAGGCTATTATAGTAGAGAAAATTTTAAGATCTCTATCTCTTAAGTTTGAGTCAAAAGTATCTACCATTGAAGAGAAGTAGGATCTACAATCTGTTATTGTTATTCAACTTCATGGAATTTTAATTGTCTTTGAAATGAGGAAAGGATGTCCATTAAATAAAAGAAGTTGCTTTCAAAGCCTCTGAAAGGGAAAATAAAAAGAATATCTCAAGGAATAAAGATATATATCAGAAGAAGTTGACGTAAAATTTGTGAAGAAACTTCAACTGGGTTTCAGAAGATTCAAAGGTAAGCTTCCATTCAATTTTTTTGCTTGTGGTAGAGTTGGTCATTATCCTTCTAAATGTCCTCATAAAGATAACCATGAAAAAGGAAAGGATTTTGGAAAAGGTAATAGGAAACATTTTTTAATAGAAGAAGCTCTTATACTCATGAAGATAGTGATGGCATGTCGAATAGTGATGAAGGTGAATCTTCTCAAGATATTAAACTTCTCATGGATTATGAAAATGATAAGTTTATGGATGCCTTAGAAGAAGGAGATTTTCTTGAAGAAATCACTCAATTTAAAATATTCTTGGAAGAAAAGAATATAGTCATAAACACTTTGACACATCAACTCATGGAAAGGGAAAAACACAATTAAAAATTAGAGTGTGAAGTAGTGATCCTAAGAAAGGAACTTGAGAAGGCAAAATCTCTGAATCTTAGATTTTCTAAAGGATAAAAAAACCTAGATGAAATCATCAAGGTTCAATGTTCTCCTCTTATAAATACTGGTCTTGGATACACTAGAGAAACATCACAACCAAACAAGTCTTCGACCATCACCAGAAGCTATCTTAATGCAGTAAAAACCAGTCAACAATGTGTTAATCCTCAACAAAAGCCTAAAGGTACTCCCCAGGTAAATCATGCACATTCTACTCCAAGGGTGAACATCAATAGAAGCACTAACCAAAAGGTGAACAATACCAAAAGATTTTATGATCACAAAAACTTCTTCTTTAATGGACAATACTTTTCATGTCATACATTTGGTCATAAGACTGCTCAATGTATTGCTTACAAAACTATCATGACTACAGAAGCAAGAAAACAAAGGAGCAAGACAAAAATCAAGAAAATATATTATAATAACTTGTCACCTCTTGAAGATGAAATTGAATGTTCATTTTGTGATAACTTTGGTCATGAAGAATTTGAATGCAGGAGAAAATTTTGGCCAACATATCAAAAGGAGAAAACATCATCAAAATCCAAGGTATGGAAAAAAAAGGAACTACAGTCAGAAAGATGAGGCATAGATCTGTTTGCAAAAGGACAAGAAAACCAGTGGTACATTGATAGTGGATGCTCTAAAGGCATGACAGGTAATAAATATAAACTCCTTTCTTGTAATGCTTTAGAAAAGAAAAAGAATGTCTCTTTTGGAAATGACACACCAACTGTCATTAAGGGTAAAGCTTTTGTTTATCTAAAAGAAAAGGTTAAAGATTGAAATGTTATGTATGTTGATGGATTAAAGCATAACTTATTGAGTGTTAGTCATATGTGTGATGAAGGAAATGAAGTTGTGTTTCAATCAAAAGAATGTGTGGTTCGTGATCTTCCAGATATCATCATCCTAGAAAGTACCATCTGCCATTCATTCTTTCCACCTTGCCATTGAGAATTATAAACTGCTAATTATTGTCATTTATGGTGATGATATCATCTTTGGCAGTAATGAAGAATCTATGAGTAAAAACTTTGCTTTTGTTATGCAGCAAGAATTTGAAATTTATTTGCTTGGAGAACTAACCTATTTTCTTGGTCCACAAGTGAAACAAACAAAAGATGGAATCTTTGTCTCATAAACTAAATATCTCAATCAGATTCTGAAGAAGTTTGGAATGGAAGATTCTAAGCTAGTATGTACTCCAATGGTAACAAGATGTAGTCTCATTTCTAATGATGAATCTCTTACAATGAATCAAACACAATATAGATATATGATCAGAAGTCTAATTTATCTAACAAATACCAAACCAGATATCATGCATGCGGTAGGAATTGTTAGAAGATTCCAAGCTAATCCGAAGGATTCACATCTTCAAGAAGTAAAAGGAATATTAAAATATCTCCAAGGAACTCAAGACTTTGGTCTATGGTATCCTAAAGATATGGATCACACCCTTCGTGCATATACAAACGTGGATTGGTCTGGAAATGTTGATGACCAAAAAAGCACTAGTGGAGGTGCATTTTATATGGGATCATGATTAGTATCTTGATTTAGCAAGAAACAAATTTCGATTTCCTTATCTACAGCAGAAGCATAATATGTGGTTGTTGCATCTTGTTGCATAGAACTTCTCTAGATGATGTAGACATTACAAGGTATTCAAAAACAATTTTCTCCACCCATCTCCATCCAATGTGACAATACAAGTGTGATTAGTATCTTGAAAAATCTTGTTATGCACTTCAAGACCAAGCCCATACCCATTAAGTACCACTTTCTATGAGAACAAGTACTTGAAAGAAAGGTTAAATTAGCGTATGTTACCTCCAAGGATCAGATTGTTGATGTATTTACCAAACCTCTTCCCAGAGAAGCATTTGAATATCTCAGACAAATGCTGGGAGTTTTTTCTGCCTCATCCTACTGTTAGAACTAATTTTTTTAGATTCAGAGGATTGTTTTGTATAGGCATATTTCATGAAGTAGAGTCGCGTATATACACGAACTTCTATGCTGGCAATAGCGTATATGTTTTTCCGATAGAAAAATAATGGGTCGGACTCAAAATCAATTTCTATCATGGTTGTTCAGTTTGATGTTGATGGATATAGTATATTGATATATTTTTCTCATTTATGTTTATTTGATTGATGAATATGCCTTGATGAATGAATTGTTGACAATGCACAGGTAGCACAGGTTCAGGGGGAGCATTAGCCTTCAAAATATTATGCATGTTTGGCATCATGGTTGATAAATTCAACTATGGTCTCTGTTATTAATGTCATTTGATGAAAGGGTCATGTAAATACCTATGGTGTAATAATATGTCTCTTTCTTTCACAGTCTATTATGAATGAGTCCTTTTGGAAATATGATTTAATTTGTACCCCCACTATGCATGGCAAGGATGATATAATAATTGCAATTTTCAGTCATGTATGAACACTTGATGTATTCTCACTTGGTTGGGTGATTTATGTATGTGTTAGTCATTGGTAATAGGAAGGTCATACTCACATAGTTGAGTTATAGAGTCATGCTATTCTTTTGAAAAATATTTTTGCGTACTCTACATGTGCTTAGGGGGAGCATGAATAGTATAATGCATCTCAGCATGTACTAACAAGGATAATATCTTGGTCTTCCCTTTTCCCTTGATGTCAAAGGGGGAGAGTATCTAGGTGTTCCTTGATATATCTAATAGGTTCTATAGTTTGAAGTGATCAACACCAATATGGTTGCCATCAAGTCCAAAGGGGGAGATTGTTGGCATTAAAGTACATGTGTTGTCCTTGATGGTAACCCACATACAAGCCAGTTCAGAAATGATAAAGTGATGTATGATGGAAACTCACATTGTAACAGGTCTATTCATAGGTAACAAAGTAATGGCACAAAAGAACAGGATGTTGAGTGGAATAACAATTACTTGATCCTGTCTAAGAATACCATAAGTTCTAAGTGTTGTTTTGGTGCATGGTATTGACAAAGGCTCTAAGTATATAAGGAGGAGAAAATCAAAGGGCTAGATGTGCAAGCGAAAGGGTTTTCATGAATACTTCTATCTGAAGTATATTTTATGTTCTAAGGGCTATGGTTATGATATAGATCTGAGATAACTTGTGCACCCTTCGATATAATGTTGGATCAGGATCATGAGACCTAAAATGACTTATTATTATATGATTTGGTAATGGATAGGCTAGATATAAGTGCTAACACCTATTTTATCCTTTAAATACTATGATCTAGGTATATCTAAAGTCTTGAAAAGCTGCAAATTTATAAGTCATTATTTACAGATCTATATGCAAGTTTGCCTTAGTGAAGGCACATATAGATACATATTCAACACTTCCAAGTAGCATATGCAGAGGAAGGGCTTGTTGTTTAGAAATGAATGATCTATCTGATCATTGCTACTATATTATTGTTGTTTGTCAATGATGTCTTCACTAGATATGAAGTTAAATTGATTGTATAAGGAGATTTAGTCTGGCTGACTGATTGAGTGAGTAAAAAGGGTGATATTTGCTACTACCTATTTAGAAATTTGTAATATGACAATAGATCTTCAAAATGTTTTTGGTTAGTACAATTTTTTGGTTCAGAAGTTTTATGATTCAATATATTTAGAGGTATATGCAATTTAGCTTATAGAAAGTAGCGTATACACGTTGATTGTCTTCATTGAAGTAGTGTATACATTCTGACATATGATTTTTGAGGTTGCAGTTGGTTCTAGTTGTTGATGTAGTGTTTTGGGCTTAGCTCTATGTTTCAGTGATAGTGATCTAACTGTTTAGATTGATTGATTGTGTTTTGCCTCAGAGTTGATGGGTTTCAGTGATTGGTAGATACAGTTGTATTTGATGGTTGTATTGTAGCAGTGATTGATTTTGAGATTCAATGTTACTAATGGGTAAAGTATAAAATTTGATGAAACGTGGCCTACATATTGTGTTGATGTGTAATAGGAGTATTCACTCTGAAAATTTATGAAACGTGGTTCCTAGAGAAAGAGTGAAGGTGATAGCCTTTTATAGGCCGATTCCTATGTACTTGTAATCATATTATGTAGTACAAGAGCTAGTGGGTTGGAGCTCCCTTCCAGTAGAAGCTAGAAAATGAGTGAAGGTTGTAGCCTTCAGTAGATAGATTACTGTGTATTGGAAAAAGTTTACACCAGTACAAAACTTGTAAACACTTTTAATAATAAGAAGATTGAAGACATAGACGACAACAACGATGGGTTTTTCCCACATTGGGTTTCCACTTGAAAAATCTTGAGGTTCATGTGTGCTACTTATGTGTTCTGATTTATTCTGTTCTTATTGCATATGCTTACTTTGTAGTAAATTAATCACGCTCTGATTTAAGTTCAATAGATAATGAATTACTTTTATTACAAGTCTATTATCTATGCACTGGTTTCATTCATAATGGTTGTGGACATACACAATTTGGTTTCTGTAAAATCGCGTATACAGATTGAAAAAGAAAATATTATTGTGAAAGTTTAAATACTGATTCACCCCCCCTCTTAGTATTTTTCCCAACAATCCCTCCACCCAATTTACTTCATAATGATGCTGAGATTAACATCATTACATCAAGTACCTTCAAATTGGGAGATCCATGGAAAGTACCTTCAGAATAAAAAATGATCTTATATGGTAATGAAATTCCTTGTAGCCCTTTTGAGTTAGCCTATGAGGAAACTTAGTCATTTTCAAACTCATCAAGATCTGAAGACAACAAAATGAATATGATTATTGATGAATATTCTCATTTGTCACACCTAGAACCAACCTCTATGACCGATCCTTTTAAAACAGATTTTTTTAACTGATGAAGGGATTATGGAAATTATTACCTTAGACTAAATGCCATGAAACGATGCTCATCATCATTCAACCTTCTTACCATCCTTTGACAAAATTCAGAATAATTTCTCATCTGTGTTTTCATCTGAGACCCTTAGTGATCCTTAATGTCCAATATCCACCCTTTCTTCTAGTTCTGAACGTAATTTAGGGAACATATCTACAATGATACCCATATATATTTCAGTGAAACTTGAGATAACTAAAAATATTCATATAGGAGCTTCTTGTAATTTAGAAGATATTCTAACTTACAAAGCCCTATTTTAGGAATTTTACGACATCTTTACTCTATAATATGAAGAAATGCCAGGAATGGACCCTAGCATAGTTATACATGAAATAAAAACTTATCTAGATGCCAAGACTATTAAACAATGATTACATTCTATACATTCATGAAAAGCTGTTGCTCTCAAGACTTGATTACCGAGATATTAATAAAGCTTCTCCCAAGGAAAATTATCCAACTCCGTATATCAACCAAATTGTCGATGAACATGTTGGGAATGTAATTTTTTCCTTCATGGATGGATTTTCTGGCTACATCTAGACAACCATGCTCCCTGTTGATCAATATAAAACCACATTTATATGCCCATGGGGAAATTTCTCTTATCAGAAACTCCCATTTGGCCTAAAATATGCTGGCACAACTTTTAGCGAGCAATGTCTTGTGCATTCCACGATATCAAGCCTATTATTAAGCCTTATTTAGATTACCTACCAGCTCATTCAATGAAAAGTTAGGATCACCCATTGCAATTAAAAGAAATTTTCATTAGGTGCAGGCACTACAATATTCACTTGAATCGCACAAATGTGTTTTTTGTGTGCAATGAGGTTGACTTTTAGGTTTCATTATTTCGAAAGAAGGCATTCGTGTTGACCCCCACAAGGTAGAGGCAATTCTAAATTCTCCTACTCCTTCTACCCTTAACTCCAACGCTTGCAAGGGAAAGAAAATTTTTTGCACAGATTCATCCACAATTATGTTGAGCTAACCCAAGGTTTTACTTGAATGTTGAAAAATGGCATTCCATTTCTCTGGAATGAGCTTGTTGATAAATATTTTGATGCATTAAAAGATGAACTGACCAATGCTCCATTATTGCATCCACCCGATTATCATTGAGATTACTTTATGTACTTAGCGGCATCCGATGCCACCATTGGCATGGTATTAATCCAAGAGGATGAGTCTACCAGTGAACATGTAATTTATTAGATTAGAAGTATCACTAAAATCGAGATTAAATATGCACATGTGGAGAAGTTAGCCTTGGCAGTTGTACAAGCTCTTCAATGATTCCATCACTATATACTTCTCCGAAAAAAATTGTCATTTCAGATTGTAACCTTATGATGTACATTCTCACTAAACAATTTCTAGGGGGGAAATAATCCAAGTGGATGGTTATCTTACAAGAGTTTGATTTGAAATTTGAAAAATCCAAATCAAATAAATCTTTTATGTTGATCGAACTATTGTGTGACTTTCCTCATACTGATATAGAAACTATAGCAAAAGATTATTTTGCTGATGAATCTCTCTTTCTTATTAGTATGTCAGATCCGTGGTATAGATATCATGATATATCTCCAAACAAAAACTTTTAGGCCCGAGTTATCCAAAACTGATCGTCATCGAATCCAATACCAATCCCAAAAATACAATATTATTGGCGACGCTGTTTACCGTCGGGATGTCAATTCTATATTCCAACGTTGTTTCACTCTCCAAGAGGTCGAAAAAACATTAAATGACTACCACTCTAGAGTGTGTGGAGGTCATATGTCTGGGTATGCTACTGCCCAGAAGATATTACATGCTGGAAATTTTTGGTCATCAATGTTTAAAGATTGCATTATTATAGTCCACGAATTCCATAATTACCAAATCTATGATCACAAAATGTGAGAACCTCTAGCTCCTCTTCACCCTATCATAGTTGTCAGTCCTTTTGCCAAATGGGGCATCAACTTCAGCACATATAACCATCACTTAGCCAGGGGGCATGGGCATGTTATCATAGTAGTCGATTACTTTACAAAATGTGCTGAGGCGATGCCTATATATAGAGACGATGATGAAACTACAATAGTTTTCATTTTCAATCATGTGATTGCTTAGTTTGTTGTCCCACAAGCTATTTTTATAGACCATGGTAGTCATTTTCGAAAATTTATAATGGTCGAACTATCCACACAACTCATCCTACACCATGATATCTCTACTCCGTATTGTCCATAAGCTAATGGTCAGGTCAAAGTTGTCAATAAATTTTTAACCAATATGATTAAATGGATAGTTGGTATTCATAAAGGAAACTGGCATTCTATGCTATTTTCAACACTATGGGCTTACCATACTACTACAAAAACATTGATTGTTTTTACTCCTTTCCAACTTGTTTATCGTTTGAAAGCCGTATTACCCATTGAATGTGAAATCCCATCCATAAAACTAGTTATCTAATTATTACCTGCTACCTCTACAGACGAAGAACACTTTGTACATTTAGCACATTTATATGAAAATAGTCGTGATGTCACACTAGCTAGCAAGGCTCACAAAAAATGTGTCAAATCTCAGTTTGGTCGAAACCTTAATCCTCATTCTTATTCAGAAGGTGCCCTAATCTTGGTTTATGATCATGCTCATGGCAAGTTAGGCACAAAAAAGTTCAAACCCATGTCAGATGGCCCTTAAATCACAAAACACGTATTAGCTAAAGGCATCTATGATTTGGTTCATTACGATGGTATTCCTTTGGGAAAGACCATAACTGGTCTTTACCTAAAGAAATATTATGCACAAATTTTTTTGGTGAGGATCTGTACATTATTTACCATTTTTCTATGTATGTGTGACAGTTAATGTTTTCATTTTCTACTACTTCTCCTTCTTATCTCGTTTTTACACTTCATTTGTAGATGTCTATCTTCTCTCATACTTACATTGACTTTATTGATGGCACTGGCCGTAGTACTCAAAATTTATCCTTTGCAGCCTGGGTTATCTATTCACCCAGTGATAAGCTAGTCTCTATTCATGGAATATGTCTCGGTCAAACAACAAACAACATAGCGGAATATAGTGTAGTCATTGAGCTATTGATTGATTCCATCATGTTTGGTATCCAATGTTTGATCATTAGGTTAGATTCATAGCTCATGGTATTACATTTAAATAGTGTCTATACAGTAACGAGTCCAACCATGTTAAGCGTATTTTTAAGAGTCCATATTTTGGAAAGACAATTTGATTATATCGAATATCAACACATTCTAAGATCTTTAAACGTATTGACAGATGCATTAGCGAATAATGTGGTAAATAGACATTTTCAACATTTGTAAATTAAAGGAAATATTCATTCATACATTGATCAAGATAAAAATAGGAAAAAGTAGTAGATTTTTCATTAAAATAGAGTTTGTATAAAAGTGTGTGTCTACAAAATATGTCATCCGATGACATAAGGCCCCGTGACCTTTTATTTTGCAAATATGCTGACACCAAAAATCAAAATGTGGTCCTAGAAACTAGAATAGCTAATCTTGAACATGCTCATGATAACAAATGATAGCATGAGCAACTCGATGTAGAAAACGTCTCAGGGGCCCTGGAACCCCAAATTTGACATTAGTCCTAGTCTTTAGGATGTTAGAAGTAAAACTCTCAAGGTTGTGTTCCATCTCTGTCAAGATATCCTTTGCCTCTCGATTCATTGCCACGGCTGCTATAGGCTACTCGCCTCGTCTATTAAATCGTCTTAGCCTGATTGGTAGGGCTAGGCCAACA
This sequence comes from Pinus taeda, assembly GCA_000404065.3. NCBI lineage: Eukaryota > Viridiplantae > Streptophyta > Pinopsida > Pinales > Pinaceae > Pinus > Pinus taeda. The sequence goes on from APFE030955369.1 coordinate 16,099, forward strand.
TCTGCCCATGCATTTCAGATAATTAGCCTTTGAGGACAAAATTTCAATTTTTTTGAAATATGTCAAAATGAAAAACAATCTCACCTAGATCAGTAGACTGAGTTCTAGTTGGAAGTAGGATATGATGATCACCTTTTTAATCCATCTCGACATATGGAATGTCCTCAATCAGAACAATCTCCTGGCCTAACCAGTCAAAGAACTCTACAGTATACCTCACTACTAGTCCATGACCTCCATGGTGTGCCATCAGTGCAACCCACCTCATCATGCGTGGATCCCTAGAACCCTCCTCATCTGCTAGAATCTATTGTGCCTGAAGGATCGAATTCCTGTCTAGGGAAAAAGCAACAATAATGACACGATAACCAAAATTGTTCAGTTTTCCATTCTTGCATCTAGTCAATCGGTCCTTCATGTTCACCACCACTACCTCACACCATTTTTACATTGTGGATTTCCAACATTCCATGGTCATCTGCATCTGTGCTCGTGTGGCTAAATAAAGGGAATCACTGCCACACAATTTTTTCAAACAGTGAAAGTAATGGTCCTTAGGGGTAAGAGCTTGATGGTCTGAATATCAATTCTCCCATCCTTGGGTGGTGCATTCCTCTAAAAGCACCATAGATACCCATTAGTAGTATCTCCTCCCATCTTCTATCCGAATAGGGAAATATTGGCTCCCCAATGAGATAGCCCAGTCAAGAAATATATTTCGTCAGCATCAATGGTAATGTGATGATCGATAATAAAAAATCATTGTTCCTAGATATTCTAGGTCCTTACCAGCCATGTCGTCGAATATATCTAAGCTTTCATCCCGTGAATAAGCCAATATTTCCAGAGGCCACAAGTCCTAAGAGCTTGCATGGTGATCGGATCTGCCAAAGTTACAAAATTATTGGTTTCATTCCCTCTTTCCCTCCACTCCATTTTGAGCAATGAAATGCCTTGAAATTAACATTTTGAAAGGATTAGAATCATCTTAGAAACTCATATCATGTTTTTTTTGGCCTAAAAATTGTTTAAAAATAAACCCCCGATACCTATGCGGTGGTCATTTTATGGACAGGGTGCAGCTGCATGGATTTTCCCAGTAAGATTCTGCGCAGACCATGATTTTACATATGGAAAATTTTATCGTCTTGTGCGGGCTAGTTGAAATGAGCTAGCATATGGACGAGGGTGCATTTTTTAACATAGTTTTTCCCCAAAAAAAATAAATTCTTAAAATTAAATTTTAAATGGATGAAAAACTAAGTTAAGGAGAGATCTTCTACCTGGAATAAACGGTGTGCAATTTCATCCATCGGTCAGCTTGGAATTAGTCCTGGAAGTCTAGTGGTAAAAACTCCTCTCTATGCTCTTAAATGGTAAAAATGCAACTGGTGAAAATAATTTACCTTTTCCACTTTTATAAGTTTTTTGGAGCTAACAAATATTTTTTTAATGTTTAAAACCTTTTGGTAGGGAAAATGACATTTTTGAGAAATTATGATGAGTTATTGAGTTTAAATGTGTAGGATAGGTTACGAAGCGAAAATGAATAATTTTGACTTTTTAGCATACTTTTATCACTTTTCATGCTCTTAAAAAATTACGAAAAGCAAAAATCATGGAGTCCTCTTTTAATCCCTTTTCAGACTCTTTCAAAATGAAAAGGTTGTTAAGTACTTACTTGTTCCAACTCGTAAAAGGAAATGAAGAATCGTCCACTTAGTATAAGTTTAACCCATTTACGAACTAAGTTAGGGCAATTTACGAAAAAGATATACATTGAATTAACATGGTCAATAGAGTT
>APFE030955369.1:47570-117221 GCA_000404065.3 Pinus taeda
CGAGCTTCCAACTTCAAATGGGAACTGGGCGCAAGGGATTTGCTGGTGAATTATGTGTTTTTCAGTGTTTTAAGTGAATATAGTCAATTTGCAGACAAAACCAGGCGCATAGAGGATTTGCAGGGATAAATACCTGGTAAACTTGACGATCCGGGTCACAAATGCAGGTGGGTAGGCACGCCAAAGGTCTTCAGGTCAAATTCAGCAGGTTGGTGCAAATTTGGACGTAAAATGCATGTAGAAGACGTAACAGAAGTTTATGCAAAAAGTGCAAAAAACGCGAAAAATTGGCGAAAATATTGATTTTTGGAACATTGGCGCCTTTTTCGGATGACGTCAGCATGACGTCATCGGGTGGGTCAGGGTCGGATGACATCAGCATGATGTCATCAGGTGACGTGGCGGCTTATGAGTGGTCCACGGGGATGGTGAGGTGGCAGACAGGTGGAGCAATGGCGGACGAGGGCGCGGACGTGGCGATGACGCTGGCAGTGACGTAGCGGTGACGCTGGCAGTGACGTTGGCAGGCGGTTTAGTGGAAACTGGAAACCGCAGGCGGTATCATATCGCACCGCTTATGATACGGCAGTGGAGTTGTCAGAGGGGGCTCTGATACGCTATGGGGGCGACGCGTGGCCGAGGCCTGACGTCACCCTCTGACAGATATCGGACGCTATCTTTCAGACGTCGAGGCCGGTCTGATATCCACGTGAGCCGTCGGATGAAAAGCGCCCGATCAGACGGTCGACGGGTTGACGAATTGTCCGGACGATACGGCGTCGGGCGGTTAATAAAAAACAAATTTTCACGTGATTTGTGCCCGGCGGGACCCTTAGAAATATTTGCGAATTGCATGGTTTTCTAATGTTTTATTTACGAAATCGCGCAAGGCATCAAAACTTTGGATAAGTCGGGAAATGGGTTTTTTCAATGTATTTCTTTGTAAAATTGCGCTTAGCTCAAAACTTAGGATAAGGCAGAAAAAGTGGGTTTTCAACGTATTTTTGCCTTTTGAGCGGGTTTAAGGGTGCAAATGGGTTTTTCCAAGGTTTCTTAGGCAAAATGAAGGATTGAATAGGTAAATGAGTTCTGAAGGGGAAAAAGAGGTAAGGCTTGGGTTCTCAACCTGACCAGATGTCAATTTGATTCCCTAGTGGTGAACATATGACCATAATGCCAAGGGAGGGATATTTATAGAATGCTTGGGGTTTATACACCATGGTGTTATAATAGTAGGGAAAGGGTGACATAGGGAATTAGATAATAGAAGTTAAGGGTTAACATGGAGGGAGAGGGTGAATGAGGAGTGATATCACTAAGTTTATTTGAAAACAACTTAGCTTAGGGAGTAGATCAAAATGAAAAGAATTTTGCACAAGAAATGTGGCTCTTAGGAAACAAGAACCAACATAAAACCTTGAATTCTTTCACAAACTCAACTAGTGTAGCGGTGTTAGTAATGGGTGTAAAACAAGGAAAAAAGGGAAGTTAGACATGCTCCATTGTGTTGTTTTCCTTATATTGACCAGCAAGATTCAGTCGGAAAGGAATACCACTTCTGCAACCCCATCTACCTACCCATCTACTTGCCTAGCATTTTTTGTTTCTTCTTGGAGGGTGCACTTGGACTTGCAGACCCTTATGTGCCTTTTCTTTTCCATTGGCTTTTTATTTTGATTGCTTATCTAGCATTACCCTTATTTCTTCCAAGGCCCCAGATTAAGCAGTTGGGAACCTTAGTTTCTCTACCTAACTATTGGTCTGCCAAGATTAAACAGTATGGACAGACTTCTTTCTCTATTCTACAACAGAAAATTAAAACATGGCATGATCTAGATTAGACTGTTGGACCATCCATCAAAATTTAGTAAACATGAAGGCATGTACACACCTTGCCTTGTTTTGGAAATATGGGATCTTTGCATCAGCAAAGCAGAGCATATTTGGCATTTGAATTTGCCAATCATGAAATATGAAACCTATTGGTATAGGTATCCAACAGGAAGGAGTCTTTTTTTTTTAGAACATGAGGTGGACACATGTTCTTAATATACACTGCATATAGAATTGCATTAGCCCAAAAATTTAACTTTACATTTTTGAAAAACATCATTGAGTGTATCATATTTAATATTGTCCTATTCATTATTTCTTCTACATCATTTTGTTGAGGATTATAAGGCTAGTTGTTTGATGTTGGATTCCATGCTAGAGAAGATAGTTTTCAAATTTAATTGAAGTATATTATTATAAATTATCACTACCAATAAAGCCACTATGAGATTGTGAGTTTTTTCCAATTCGTGCATGAATGATTTTGAAAGTTTCGAAAGCTCCAGATTTTTCCTTCAACAAATATACCAAACACATTCTAGTACAGTCATAAATCAAAGTCATCATGTATTTATTTCCATTTTTAGAAGGAATAGGTATAGTGGCACAAAATTTCAAATGAATAAGTTCAAGTTTTCTATGTGCTATGGAATGAGAATCATGAAATTACTATTTGCTGTGTTTTTCGAAGATACTAGAATCACATTGCTTAAGTTTCCTAGGAATGGTGGAAAACTAGCAACACATTTTTTCTTAATTAAATGAAGACTATCGTAGTTCATATGTCTAAATCTAGCATGCCATAAGAGAATGGATGGTAGAGTAGCTTCATCATACTATGAATTTTATGCAAAATTTTGTCCAAAAGAAGAGGTTCCTTACATCTTCAAGCATCTTTATTCTTTTATCCCAGTCATGACAAGTTAGGTGTTTGATGCTTTTATCACCTCAACCCTTCCATCAAACATGTGAATGGAGTGTCCTTGCTGGAAGATATGAACTAAGAAAAGCAAGTTTCTCCAAATCTATGGGTGGTAGAGAACATCATGCAAAAGAGAGTCAAGGAGATAAGGAAATTTGAGTATGATGGTGCCAAGTACATATTATTAATTTGTAAGCTTAGTGACAAATTCTAATCATGGGACTGGATTTCTCATTTTGAGAGGACCAATTTTGATCTTTAAAGCACTGCGTTTTGACAAGGGATAGTGTATTTTTGAAGTGAATCCCACATGTGCACAAAAGGACAAGTCCACCCTAAAGAGAAATTAGAAACCATTGGAAGCCTATAAATATAAGTGACATCAACCTCATTTAGGCATCATCATCAACATCCATTCTTATTCCTTTGGTTTGGCTTGCATAATTCTAAGGTAGTTCATGGAGACTAGTTTGTACATGTCCGAAATTAGAGGGCTTGAAGCTCGCATGTGTGATTAGGGTTTTTGGTTCCCAGCCACAGGAATGGTATAGGGTATTTTGTGGTCACAACTTCATGCACGTACGCTCATGAGTGTGGTTGGAGGGTTTAGATGGACACACATATACTCTCTCTTTCCAGATGAAACTAGGCTTTGATATTGATAGTTATTCAGAGAGTTCGATAGTTGACCACATATATTGATAGTTGATCACAAACTTCCGAATCAATGTTTTCATTATCGAATTTTTGGGTTCATCTCTTAGATGTTGATTAGTTGAGTTTTCTAGATAGTTTTATGGTTGAAGATATGGATCATTGTACTCTCTCTTTACTGAAAATTTTATGACAATTTAATAAGATGGAGAATTTGGAAGGGGTTTCCTCATAGTAGGTCTTTCCCTGGTCTTTGACCAATATTGGTGTCTCTATGTGTGAATTATTTTCTTCTACTGGTTGTTTATGTTCTGCTACATTGATAATGATATTGTTATTTCTATATTATTGCATATGTTTTTTAATAATGTTGTAAATTTGAATAATGTTATGTTGTTGTGGGGTGTATTAAATATGTGAAATTATCTAAAGCAAAGAACAATAAATCCCTAAGAAAAAATAACATGGTATCAAATCTGGGCTAAAGAAAATTCATTGAAGGTCACCTGTATAAAGACATCATTGACCAAAGCAAGAGAAGATGGAGGAGGCTTAAAAGAATACTAGGGTTTTAAGGAAACCCTTGGAAATATAGTTACTAGGGTTTGATGGATATCATGATTTTAGGGTTTGGAAGAAACCTTGGGATAAGATAAAATCTTGAGTTTCACAATTTTGAAGCCTTAGCATGATCAATGAGAAGTTGTTCTAACACTTGTGATAGATTCTATATAACCCTCATTGAGCTAGTCTCAATTAGGCCTTGGTTGTTGACAAATATGATTGGATATATTGAAGGAAATAGTGTCATATGGATAATGGATGGTAATGAATCTTGAAGGATGGTTCAAGAGGGAGTTGATCACCTCTCGTTAAAGATAAGTACCTTTTAGGAAGATGTTATTTCTTTGTGATACTATTCTTTTTTAACTTATTGTTTTGATTATTGCTTCATGCATATTTGATCATGTGAATACTTCTAACCTCTATGATAATATGTGATACAAATATTCTTCTTGAGAATCATCTAAGGTGTAGGAAAATAAATCTAGTGCAGGAAGAGAAGAGTTGGTGCTAGAAAAGGAAAGAAGCACTTGAGGAAAGTTTTTGAAAGTTTTCAAAGCAACATCTAGAAATTTTAGTATGCAAGTACTACCACTACCAAGAAGAAATAAAAGCTACAATTTGCAAAGGTATCTGAATACTACGAGGTATGTATAGTGCATTGTTTCAATGTTATGATTTAGCTGCAATATTGGAAGATAAGTTGAGACCTAATGTATGATGAAAATATCACATTAATTAATGACTCATATATGCATATGAATGTAAGTTTGATTTATGGTACATGTGATATATTGGCGCACTTTATTTTTTTCAAGTATCTTACATTTTAGAAATGATGGATTTCTTCATTTTATGAAGCAATCTAGATACATTATTTTTTATATATCATGACTTGATATTATTTTTAATGATTGTGATAAGTATGATAACCTTGATAATAAAAGTGCAGCAATAAAATAGATACTGAGGACCTCCTTTTAGGTTTTGATAAGATTAGTAAATTTGACAATTTGGTAAAGTCGGATTCCCTATCTTGATGGTTGGATAATGTGATAAAGAAGTGAGGTTGTGATTATAATACTTGAAGTATACTCCTATTGGTTGTTCTAATTATTTGACACTAACCTTTGATGAGTTTTTTTATCATATACATATGTGATGATGAAGTAGCTGATGCTGATATGCTATGAATATGATGTATAAATGCTTCAAAATCCTAATATAGCTTGATTTCATGATATGACATTTTTGCATATGCATGAAAGAATTATGATATACATATTAATGTCTTGAATGATGATTTCCAAAGTGGCTTCCCATTCAGAGGGATAAAACCTCCACGAGATATCTACACCATTTATTAATTGCAAAAAATTAATAGAAGAAACCTGGGTTTTAAAGGAAGGATTTTGGACATGAATAAGCATTTGATGTTGTTAGAAAAGTTTTGGCAAGTTATGATATAAGATAATAAGGTTTCTCCTATTCCAAGCCTCAACTGTTGGGGGAAATCCTTAAGGGTGCTTTTATAAGCCTCTCAACCACGTGGAAGAAGGGCTATGCATGAGGTTGAGCTTGTAAAACCAAAATCCTATGAGACCATGAGTGCACTAGGAATATGACAGACCTACAAACATGGATACGATAATGGAGAGTTATGTGAGTAGGGAACTTTTAATATCTATCTAATGTTTGAATTATAATAGAAAATGTGAATTTCTCAGCTAATCTTGTGTTTGCGGGAGAATCGAATATGCATATAAGTATCTTGTTTGCCTTAACATGATAATTTAAGCTAATATTTGTTAACATTTGTATGGAATTGACAAAAAATTTCTTATTGGCTTGACTTATTATAGATGAGAAATATTGACTTCGATAAATGATGATGCCTAAGATCTTTGACATGATGTTGTATAGTTCATAGATATGTTTTGGCTTATTTATTGATTGAATTAACAATAATAACAAGTTATAGTTTTGATCAAGATTTGGTACTCAATGGAAATTTTCCTTGATATGACGATGTGATGACTTATTTGACATAGGGGGCTAAGTGACTCAGCATTCAAAATTGATATTGTATTGGCACTTTTGGCATTTGACACATTCATTGAAGTATAAACATTTGTAATTCAATGTGAAATGATCTGATGATGAATGGATTAAACTTATATGACTTATCCTTGGTTTATGCATTTTCATCTAGTGACAAAATTGATTTATATCATGATAATGATAATGGCTTCATATTTCTTAGAAAATAACATTTGTTGACATGACAATAGATAAGGTTGTAAAATGGTATTAGATGCGAGCTCTACCTAACACCTGGTCCAAAAGTTTGTCACAGTGATATTGAAGAAACTTTTGTGGCTTTGATATTAGTTTTGATTTGAAATCTACAACTTGATAAGCTGATTTAGTTTATTTGATTACACAATATAGATTTCTGTGAGGTTAATTATATCAATTTGATCAATATAATGGTTGTGGATAGTAGTGTATGGTATGAAGAAAGATTCTTGAGCCTGGTATGTGTAGGTTTTAACCTTGTACAACAATTACTGCAAACAGATTCTTAAAACAGAAAATATACAATGGCAATAACATAGAACAAATACATAGAGATTTTCCCAAGGATCCCAAAATTGAGACTACCATATTGATTTTTCATTATGTTCCTTTTAATGTTACAATACACACACACACACACACATATAGATACATACATACATACATGTTGAAGCATTCATACACCAAAAGCCACTAACCCTAGATTAGAACATAATCGTAATTCCCTTAATTGAATCTACAAAATACCATGGGAAGAAAACCATCATGCCCAAAACCATGTGCAAAACCTTTTCACAAAACCATAGGTAGGTCTTCCCACCTATTATAGGGTTAAAAAAAACAAAAATTCCAGTGGCGTTGCCCCATACCCCATGCAAGGGGCCTATCGTCCCCCTGAAACCCCCTATGACCCCCCCACCCGACATGCGATTAGTCATGGAAGGAATATAACAAACAACAAACAATATGTTTGCATTGACAATTACCTAGTGAAGTGAGGAAGATGTGCCGATCTAAACATCTACTTGAAAGTGGTCCAAGGTATGCCGTTGATTTTTGTTTTATATGATGATGGTCTATTCTTGAAAAGTAATGAGACTCTCATGATCAAAGTAAGATGGATTCGGACTCCAAAGTTCAAAATGAAGAATATTAGCATGATGAATTGATTTCTTAATTTTGGAAAATAAAATATATATCGTGAAGCTATTGAAGAGTTTTTGGAAAGTGGAAATTAAAATACTTGGACACTTTGATTGAATTTCAAGAAGTTATGCACAAGATATTGTTGAACCTGAATTTGGAACCGGCATTTGATTAACGCATTGATGGTCCTTGTGAAATCCCATCTAGAGATATGTTTTGCAGAGAACAACCTGAGTCGATTCATGATTGAGTTGCTTCATACACATTGGGTTGCCGCCAGGAAAATTTTGAGATAATAGCATGGGAAGATCAATATTGGTCTGAGATATAATATAGTGTTAGAAAAATTACTGAGAAGGAGGTGAATTAGTATTTTGAATTCAAGCTTTCAAATTTAAGGCAACCTACGAATGTACATTACTTCAAAGAAGGAAACCAACGTATATCCAGTTTATTGTTTTTTTATGTATTTTATCAAATAACTATTTTTAATCAATGCATTGGAGGATTGATTACTTTTTATTATGCAGTAAAGGACATGAAGAAATCACATCACACACACATAGAACACCATGACTTTAGGTGGAAACCCAATGTGGAAGAAAACCACTTCTGCTACTGTCTATGTCTTTTTTATTATGATATAAAGAAAAATATTACATTTGCACTAATGCAAACTCTTTTCAGTACATAGATACCAACCTACAGAAGGATCCAATCTTCATTAATTCTCCAACACCCATTGGAAGAGAGCAATAACCCCCTTAACTTGTTTATTAGCTCCTACTGGAAGAGAGATCCTACCCCCATTCTGATGGGCACAACCGTTAACTCCTTATGGACCACTTTTCAAAATGTTTTAGACTATATATACCCATCAAATAATAATCACACAACATGTAGGCAACATTTCATGAAATTTTTAAAATGGACTCATATTAACCATTAACCCCACAAGGGACCTCAGGATTATAAGAGTTTCTCCCCCTAAACCAACAAACTATAGAAAACCAATATCAGAAACAGAAGACCAAACATCAAATTGTGAATGCGTATAGGAGGCCCCCCCTCAATCTGTGCCATTTTTACCAATCAATGATATGCATACACGTTTTCCTAATGCATAAACCATGTACATGTGTGATTGTACTTCACATCATCATTGTACAAACGGTAAACTCTAGTAATTTATAGTTGCAACTTCCCCTGAACATGACATGCCTATTAGACTAATTAGCAAACTGATGAAGCATGAATCATTCTGTTTTTGTCTAAGATATTCAAAGGAATGATGTGGAAGTGGCTTTATAAATATATTTGTAACTTGTTCCTTTGAAGGATTATAATCCATTTTTACCTTTTGTTCAATATTTTGTTCTCTCAAAAAATGATATTGTTTTGGAATGTGCTTGGTTTTTAGCGCATGAGACGTTTCTTAGAGAAACGTATGACCCTAGTATTGTCACAGATAATAGTTATAAGTTGAGGAAAAGTGACTTGAATGTATTACAATGTTTGTATCATCCATAGAGGCTGATTACAACAAGATGAAATACCAACAAATTTTTCCTCACCAGTAGATAAAGCAATGGAACTTTCTTTCTTACTAAACCATGAAACCAAGAAGGGTCACAAATAAAATTATCCTCCACTGGTACTCTTTCAATCATCAATATTACCTTCCCAATCTACATCTTTGTATGCGTGAAGTTAAAAGTCCACATTTTGGGGATACCATAGAGAAAAACCTTGAGTTCCTTGTAGATACTTAAATATTCCCTTAACTGCTTGGAGATAAGCTTCTTTTGGATTTTCTTGAAATCATCCAACAATTCGAGTTGCATGCATAATGTCTTTTCTTGTACTGTTGATGGTACTAGACCCCCCAACATGTCAGGGGATCTCCCTAGTAAGAAGTCCCAAATAGACCTCAGGCCGTTTGGTGTAGGAGTCCCAGCAATGGGTCATATGGTAATGCCTTGACCGTGATTTCACACAGAGGAAAGTAAGATACTCTGTTGGTAGCAAGGGTGTGACAGCTATAATGAGTCAAGGAAGGTACATGAGAGGTTCTAACACATGGGGGTTGAGGTGGGTGCACCCTTTGGAAACCTGTAATAGTACTCGACTTGGAAGGGAAAACATAAGAAAAAATACATCATAACATGGAAGGCAAGTTAGTGAGCAATCCAAAGTGATGGTTAAATGAACAACACATTTCAAAAAGGTTCATGCATACTTATACAAAATATTCCATACATGCATGGGTAAGAAAACAATACATATATCTTTTAGAGTAAACCAGATAGCATAGAATATAATACAACATATGCATGAAACATGCTGGCTCTTATTATATAAAGAAGTGTAAGTTTCAATCATACAATACATCCATGTCCAAACACTAGTGCCAATAGTGGAACGTTACAACCACATCCACCTTCTCCTCCAAAGAGATGTACTAGCTCTACGTAATGGAGAAGCCAAGGCTCATTACAATACTATCCAAGGTCTCTCCAAGATAGTCTTATCGGAAGCTTGGCTGACCAAAAGCCTTTACAATGGGTTATGAGGGACTATTTATAACAAAGGGTGGGGTGACCCTTGACATTCCCCTTTGTGATAGTTCAACTACCCTTATGACTCTTCAACTACTCTGTGACTGTTACATCCAACTATCACAACTTGACATAAGTTTACATTACAATGCACATGTACCCATGTGAAACAAAATGGCTTGAGTAGGCCAAGCTAGACATCACTCTAACTTAGACAACCATGGAAGTTTGACTCCTCAACATCCTCATGCTGATCGATAGTAACATACTGATGCCAAGATTAGTAGTCCTTGATGGTGTTCGTGTGCTCCACGATGACATCTATCTAAAACATGACTCTTTCCTCCATATAATTTGGGTACACTGCTCGGTCTCCCTTGTCAAACTCATCTAAAATCATGTGCATCATTGTCTTCAATGAGGTTGGACTAGCAACATATTTGTGCATGATGTCTGCACTGATGGGTAAGTCTGGGATGGTGGCAATGTACATCAACTCATCGAAGTACGATTCAAGCTCTAGTTGGACCCTTTTCTTTGTCTTCACCTAGGTGAGAGTCCCAATAGATGGGATCGCATGTGTGCACACTACAACATCCATACAATTGAATACTCGTGCATGGGAAGCCTGTATGTTAGTGATGAGTGGTGGGAGCTCTTCATGATTTTGGATCTGACTTTAGATACATGCTTTCATCTTGACCGAATTGGCCCTCATCAACTTAGGAAAGTAAAGAGGGGCTCCCTTGTATTTCATTGTCTATGTTTGCATGTCATCAATAAGAGAATGCAATTTCGTTAAGATACGAGCTCTTTTAGCATATCATTGTTGCCATCCATTGATATGGATGACTGCCTTATGCATGGTACCAAACTTGGAGTTCAACACTCGCATAACTGTGTCAAGGGGAAATACTCCATCTGGTATTGTCTACATCAGTTCAAATTGGGTGAATTCTATCACCAAGTCTCCTGATTTCTTGGTCTTCTATATTTCCTTTGCCATTCGCTCATTCTCGGCTATCAGAAATCGAGCACTTGAACTAGTGGCTTTGGCATACACTTTGGTTACATTGGCCAAGGTTGTTGGATGTTTGCACACATCAGTCATGATCACTATTCCTCAACTTTCACAGGAGATGTATGATCCTCCAGAGTTGATAATCTATGAGACTACACAACTCTATGTTGAGATTTGTCGAATGAGATGTTGTGCATCCCTCCTTCCAGCTGATCACCAAGGATCTTAGTGCTTCCTTGGTAACTTGAGACTTGCTCATCATTTTCATGCGGTGAAGTAGGTAATTTGACCTGTTGGTGATGAGGCATGAGGTTGGTGTCCTATTCCAACTGATCTTGCTCCATGTCTGCATCCAACTCTTGAAGTGCTTGTTTTATCCCATAATCGAAGTCTTGCTCCTGCAATGGTTCACCCTGCTTTCCTAATGCCAGCTGTTCTGATGAATCAACTACTTGTACGGACGTTGTTTCATATGTTTTCACATGTTGCTCCCCCTGCTGTATCTTTTGTTGTTGCACTTCCCTCTCCTGTTTTTGCAGCTCTTATTCCTTTCGGAGTTGCTCCCTCAGCTCATGCAACTCCTTCTCTACTTCTTCCATTATTCTCTTTTCCTTCTGCCTTTGCATGATTCACATGTCATGCTGGTGCCTCTTTACCTCTATATCCATAGCTACTTTCTCTATTAATGGATATGCTCAGAACTTGCAACTTTTCTCCTCCTCCATGCGATCAACAATCTTCCTCTTACCCTTTTCATGCACTGGTATGCTTCCCTCTACTGCTACTACTACTGCTGGTGTTGGTGCTCTCTATGATGTTGCTTCATGTTGCATTGCTAACCACTCCACAATGAAGCTGACCTATTCATTGGGTCTGGAGAAACTGTAGAAATATCTCCATGGGTCCTCCTCGGCCCAATGAAATGCCTCGTGGATCCAATTGAACTGAAGTCTCATGCAGTGATCCTTCACAATGCAATGTGGGTCATATGTATTTTAGCTTCGCAGGTTGAATGGATACTTCTTCATTTGTTATGCTTTGAAATCCGCTTTCTTGATACTCTACATCTCATATAACCCAATCTGAATCGGAAGAGTGGGGCAAGGTTCCTTCTTCTTCCGGTGCAGTGTAGTTGTCAATCATGCCGAGATATGATAAGCTACTTCCTACGTGACAAGTTCATCCAAGGAAAAATTCCGTAGAACATATGGACACTTCTTCGGGCTAAACATTCGGATGAAGGTGTCAGACGGTGAGGCATACCAATCATCAATGTCTAACAATGCCTCCATTACTTCCTTTAACATGTAGGGTGGATCCTGTTCGAATATCATCTTGTAGAATGGGGTGATAAAATGATCAAAAAACTGTGTGATTACTCCTCTGAAGCTGCATTCAGACAACAACTTGAAATATGTGTTCACAATAGTCTTCGCTGGTGAGCATGCCCACTTCAAGGCTGCGAACTCCTGTCAAGCATAGATTGCATCTAAGATGTAGGTGGACATGTAAATATCTGCATGCATACCTCCAGGTCACTGTCGAGCCTTCGTCACTTGTTCCATCACCTAATGAGCCAACATTCCGGACCAGTTACATGGTTTTCCTTCACTGGCCAGTTGGTCCAGTGTGATCACCCAACTCTATTGGAAGGTTTTCATGCTTTCTTTGCCATACATTCAAATGAAAATATGAGCAAGTATTAATATGCCTTCCACAGTATCTTTGCGTTGTAGATCTGGTTGGGTGTCAACTTGAATCAAGCCAGATCCTTTACCTAGTTCTTAAGAATGTCTCTGGAGTTATCACTATTGTTGGGTAAGCTGAAGGAGGTCTTCATGATAGTCACAGGCTCTCACATTTGATACATCTCATAATAGTATCATGCCTAGAAGGTTACAAGCTTCTTCCCACTGACACTGCTCAAGGTCATCATCTTGAGATCAGTGTGAGAGACGATCCAGTGTATCATGTCTGCACATGGGAACGCAGGGTATCTGCATGAAATCCGGTACAAGCCGGACTTGTTAATGTTCAGATACACTTGATGGGCTCTAATGGCTTGCTAAAAAATTCCTGCAAATGCTTCATTGACCACTTTCCACTTGATTTTGATATCCCTCTCTAGAAACAACTTTATATCTTCATAGATCAGTAGACTAGAGGACACTTGCTCGACTGCTGCTCCAACTAACTTTCTGTTAGTGTCCTTTGATCTCACTCTCTTGGAAGCCATTGATCCTATACTACTGAGAAGCAAATGAATAGCTAAAATATATGGAGACAAGAAACATGCTGGAAAGACATATGTCAGTGAAAACTAAAGCAAAATCGGGAATGACCTAGCACATACCTGGGGAAATGATAGGAAAGATTACGTAATTTATTCTAGGAGGCTGGCTAACTAGCTGCCAAAACTGCACAAAAGGCATTATAGGTTGTCTAGGAGGAAATACTAGCTACTATCTGCTAGGATTATGCAATGTAGAATTCCAGTTTGGAGTGACTTCAGGCTTAGGGACTGCATTGCGTAATTTTCTGGGCCAGCAATCACTGTCCCTCAAAAATCCACAAAACAGTCCTGGAGGACAAGGGCTAGGAAGAAATGTGCATTTCTGGAGAGGGAGGCAAAGCCTTCCTTCCCTAGATTGTGCAATGTTGTCCTGGTGAAGGCAGAGTCCTAGCCAAGGTTTGTCAGGCTCACCAATAGGAAACTAAAAGAAAATATGAAAGAGAATGCATGGAAAAACTAAGTGAAAGTAGAAGAGATTGACAGTGCATGCAAACATGAATGAAAGATTCAGTAAATAGATCAACATACATGTGGGTGAAGCGAGTCGCCGAATCGGTGATTGTTCGTGCAAAACAGTTTCAGGCATGTGACAACAGTGAGATAAAAACAAAAACTGAAACAGTGCTAAGACAATCTAGTATACATGTAAACTATAGCAAGCATTCAAATAAATCAATAAAACAACACTCTCACAAGCAAAAGCATAAAAAGTAATAGAAATGCTGAAAAAGACAAGTTGAGGCCACTTACCCATGAATAGTTGAGCAGGATGTGTCGAAGAGTCTTGGATGTGTTATGCGATGTCAGAGCTCCAAGCTCGATATATTGAATAAATAAGTTTTGAGCTCATGATGCGCATGCCACAAATCTAGGAAAAAGCAACACTTAGAGGAAAGTTCCTAAACAAACATAGCATGTAACCTATAGCTGCTAAAAATAGCTCCCTGAATCATCAAATTCCTTTTGCATGTTTCCTTTTTCTATTCCAGGGAAAAAGTAAGCCATGCATGCAAGTCAAGTTTCCTTGGTCCCAGGTGGAACTAGTCAACCTAATTTCTCATGCATGAAGTTGCTCAACTGCTTGAAGGAAATGCGCATTTCTAGCTGGGAGATGTGCTAGATGCCTAGGATATTTGGCAATTTATGGGTGGAGCAGCTGATTGCTACCCAAATTTGCATAAAATATGGGTTGAGTAGCCCTATTGAGGAAAATTACACAAATTTGGAGCCCAACAGGTTGCCAGATAGGATTGCACAATTTTTGGAGGGGAGGATGGTTTCCCTCCAAAAATGCGCAATTTCTTGGGGGAGCTACTTAGCCTGCAGCTAGACCAAGTCTATATGAACAACCTGTGAGGGGAATGCATCAAGCAATGATCGACAGGCTCTATTTATGCAAGAAAAACACTCAAGCTTATGTACTTGATGAAGCAAGACAATGTGCTATGAAAGGTTGGTAGGGAGGCTCCAAAACGAAGCTAAGTAAAAATTTTGGAGGGTGGTTGTAACCACTACAATGCTTCACGACACACTGGTAGAACTCCAACTCTTGGAATGGACCTTGTTCATGAAAATTAAGTCTAATACCTCCAGAAGTATTGTTCAATGCTCAAATCATCTTGGTTTCACACTAGCTTGATTGTAAGATGTATCATCTACCAAGCTCTTAGTTAATTGAAACACATTCCAAGCCAAGGAAACATAGTTGTTTCATCTCTGGTGTTTCTCTACTGCCAGTAGGCCTAGACTTTACCCTGGTGGAGTCACATAGGAACACAACCATGGCTCCGCTGCTAATGAGCTTTGTCAGTACCTTGGCAAAGTTACTTGCATCACCTCTCTATATGGGAAGCCTTTCTCTTCTTTCCCCTTATTCATTCTCATTTTGAATTTTTTCATTTTTCATTTTTCCAACTGTTCATAGCACTTATTCATTTCATAGGCAGAAGAGGTATCCTGACTTATTGAGAGAAGAATAGGTTGTTCCAATAGAGAAGTAGTTTATTATACCTCTGACATGCCTATTAAGGTTTCCCCCTCACCTTACTCTACTTGACTAAGTTGACAACGGTTAACCCAAAAACATCCGACTAGAGTAGGTGACAGTAGTTACCATGCAAGCATTGTGTTTTCACCAAGGTTCACTTTGAACAGTATGTACTTTCCTTCGACGTATCATGGACTAAAAGTAACAAGTTCTTCATATAGATGCAAGATGAGAGATAACCAAGTAGTGATAATTGTACAAGCCCTCTTGTACTTTACCAAACTCATTTCAAGAGTCATACATGGTTTCATGTGAAACTATCCTACAAATGAAACAAGCAAAGCAACAAACACCAAAACAAAGCAAGAGCAGAAACAAAAGTGAAATCAAAGCGAGGAAGCAAACAAGCAAGCAAACAAACAAACAAACAAGGCAAGTAAGAAAACAAGCATGCAAGAAAACTGACTAAAAGAAAACACTACTCCTACTCCTAAGCTAATGGTGCATGGGCCTGATCACATGAATTGATATTTCCAATGCAGCCAACGATGATTGGTTGACCCATGTTGGTGAAGGCTTGGTCAATGAGCAACCCAATTGTGCGAAGCAGCAAGCATGAAAGCTATAACAATGAAGACAACCACACTTCGTGTTTTAAAGTGCCCACGGGACATAATTGAGTACAAATGCATGGTGAGTAGTCCATGGACTTTTCATGAAGTTGTGTGACACTCCATGCGACTTTGAAGCATAAGCACACTCTTGACTATGACATGCAAGAAAATGAAAGAAACAAAGATAACATGCATCGTGCATGCATGCTTGCAATGTAAGATTCCTCCAATGCATGAGCGATAGGATCATGTAATTGGAGTGTAGGAAGTATGATATGTGTGTGAGATGGATCTTCAATGCATACAGATGAGTGATGAGGAGTCTTGGGTGATTGAAAAATTTCCTGATCGAAAGTGAGACAAACCCCAAGAGAGCAAGGGCTTAACATAACCATCAGCTCGGGCTGAAGTGCCTCGACGGTCTTGGGTGTTTCAACTTCATCATCGGGTAGATCATCATAAACCAGTGGCTTCAAAAGATCAACTGTGATAGAGTCATGATCGTGATCAAATATGGTAGTAAATGGATCATGATAGACATGATTAGAAAAATCAATGATTTGATTGGTATCCTCATGATCAGATGAATCAAATAGAGGGATAGATGAAAAGTGAACAAACTTATCCTCCATGTCTCCATAAAAGATAGATGAAATATCAAATGGATTTTCAACGAATAACTTATCCTCTATGTTGTCGAATGATGGACCAACATCTAGTGTATCCTATGAGTGATCAACAATGGGTGCATCCTTGGATGGAGATACACATGCGAAATCATTGATCAAAGGTTCACTAAAGATGTCAGGAAATAATGGAAGAGTCTTGGATGTAAGGCAGTCATCCTTCGCCGAGTGTTTATGCTCAAGCTCCCACTCATACTCTCATGAATGACAGCACATGTTGGTTAGGCAACACCAACTCTGTCAACGGATTGTTCCTCGTTCACAACAAGTGAAGAGTCTGGAATGGAAGAAGACAAGGCAGTATCATCTGGAGGAACAACCATGTGTGAATGCAGAGGACCGAGGTTATGGAACATAATGCATATGAAAACTCGAAGGACTCACAACAAAATCTACACAAAAATTAAGTGAAGTGATGTTGGGAGGATGTGAAAGTTGAATAAGTGTGTGAGCATTATCCTCAACATCACTGGAAAGTGGTGGAGTTGTTTGATGAGGGAATTGCGGACAGTGAGTCGTGAAAACGACTCCATCAATGAAGAATCTCAAGTGAGGTTTGATTTCGAACTTCTTCTTCGGATGAGCAGATTTCTTAAGGAAATACTCGAATCAATCCCAAAGATAGATAAATTTCATCTGGAACCTCGGAGCTTGAAACTACAAGTCACGGAAGCACTACCAAAATTCCATAATCGATTCATGGAGAGCCTTCCTTTATTGTATAATTTTTTGGTCAAGATGGTCTAGATCAAAATGATAGAAATTTTCTTCAATGAGATCACAAAAGTGCTCAAGTGAGTGCATGTTGTCGGCCAGTAGGATGAAAAACCATCGAGGTGGACATTCGGGAAGTGTGTATGCAAGTAGCAACCCAGCCTATTCATCTGAACACCCATCTTCCTCATGAAGAATGTAAAGAAAGTCACGTAAGTACTCAGGCCAGGCCACTTGACCTTCACCATCATACATGTAAGTGGACAAGTGATCAAAAAACTCCCTCGTGATGGTGACATCTTCATGATTCGAAAAACATCACGGAGGGAGAAGAGTGAAAGAATCCATGCAAGATATGCAAAGTTTGAAAATAGGATGAGAGGACATAGCTTGTCATCTGGCCCTCCATCTAGTGCCAAAAATGTTGATGGTGCGAGACCCACCAACATGTCAGGGGATCTCCCTGGTAAGAAGTCCCAATTACACCTCAGACCATTTGGTGTAGGAGCCCTAGTAGTGGGTCATATCGTAATGCCTTGACCATGATTTCACATAGAAGAAAGTAGGATAGCTCTGTTGTTGGCAAGGTGTGACAACAACAATGAGTCAAGGAAGGTGCATGAGAGGTTCTAACATATGGGGGTTGAGATGAGTGCACCCCTTGGCAACCTATAATAGTACTCAGCTTGGAAGGGAACACACGAGTAAAGATACATCACAACATGTATGGCAAGTTAGCGAGCAATCCAAAGTGATGGTTAAACCAACAACACATTTTAGAAAGATTCATACATACTTATACAGAATAGTCCATACATGCATGCGTAAGCAAACAATACATATGTTATTTAGAGTAAACCAGATAACATAGAATACAATACAACATATACATGAAGCATGATGATTCTTATTATATAAAGAAGTGTAAGTTCCAGTCATACAATACATCCATGTCCAACCACTAGTTCCAATAGCAGAATGTTATAGCAACATCCGCCTGCTCCTCCAAATAGATGTACTAGCTTTGCATAGTGGACAAGCCAAGGCTCATTACAATACTATGCAAGCTCTCTCCAAGATAGTTTTATTGGAAGCTTGGTTGACCATAAACCTTTACAATGAGTTATGAGGCACTATTTATAGCAAAGGGTGTGGTGACCCTTGAAATTCCCCTTTGTGATAGTTCAACTACCCTCATGACTCTTCACCTACTCTGTGATTGTTACATCCAACTATTAGAACTTGATGTACACTTAACATGACTTTACATTACAATGCACATGTACCCATGTGAAAAAAAAATGGCTTGAGAAAGCCAACCTAGACATCACTCTAACTTAGACAACCATGGAAGTCCAACTCCTCGACGTCCTCATGCTAATCAATAGTAACATACTAATGCAAAGATTGGTAGTCCTTAATGGTGTCTGTGTGCTCTGTGGTGACATTTTCTTGAAACCTGACTCTTACCTCCATAGCATCCAGGTACACTGCTCGCGCTCATTTCTACAACTCGTCTGAAATCAATAAAATCATTATCTTCAATGTGGTCAGACCAGCAACATACTTGTGCATGATGTCTGCACTGATGGGCAAGTCTGGGCTAGTGGCAATGTGCATCAACTCGTCGAAGTAGCAGTCAAGCTCTAGTCAGACCTGTTTCTTTTTCTTCACCTGGGTGAGAGTCCCAATAGATGCGATTGCATGTGTGTGCACCACAACATCCATACTCGTGAATACTCATGCATAGGAAGCATGTATGCTAATGATGAGCTGTGGGAGCTCTTCATATTTTCATACTTGACTCCGGATACATGCCTTTAGCTCGAGCAGATTGGCCCTCATCATCTTAGGCTAGTGAAGAGGGGCTCCCTTGTAATTCATCGTCCATTTTCGCATGTCATCAACATCGTCATGCAAGTTCATCAAGATATGAGCTCTTCTAGCACATCGCTGCTGCCATCCGTTGAGATGGACAATTGCCTTATGCATGGTACCAAAATTTGAGTACAACGCTCGCATAACTATGTCAAGAGGCAATACTCCATTTGGTATTGCCTTCTTTAGTTCAACTCAGGTAGTCTCTGTCACCAAGTCTCCTCCTTGCTTGGCCGTCTGTGGTTCCTTCATCATTCGCTCATTCTCAGCTATTAGAAGGAAAACACTTGAGCTAGTGGCTTCGTCATACACTCTGGTTGCATCGACCAAGGCTATTGGATGTTTGCGCACATCAATCACGATCGCTTGTTCCTCAACTTTCACAGGAGATGTATGATCTTCCAGAGTTGATAATATGTGAGACTGCACAACTCTATGTTGAAACTCATCAAATGAGATGTTGTGCATCTCTCCTCCCAGCTGATCACCAAGGATCTCATTGCCTCCTTGGTCACTTGAGACTTTCTTGTCATCTGGATGTGGTGAAGTAGGTAAATCAACCTCTCAGTGATGAGGGATGAGGTTGATGTCCTATTATAACTCTTGCTGCTCCGTGTCTGCGTCCAATTGTTGAAGTGCTTGTTTTATCTCATGAGCGAATTCTTGCTCTTCTGATGGTTCAACCTGCTTTCCTGATGCCAGTTGTTCTGATGAATCAACTACTTGTATGGTCAATGTTTCATCTATTTTCACATGTTGTGCCAAATGTTGTATCTATTATTGATGTGCTTCCCTCTCCTATTTGCGCAACTCTTGTTCCTTTCAAAGTTTCTCCCTCAGTTCATGAAACTCCTTCTCTACTTCTTCCATTCTTATCTTTTCTCTCTACCTCTACACGATTTACATGTCGCAATGGTGCCTCTTTTCCTCTATAGCCATAACTTCTTTCTCTACTAATGGATATGCTCAGAACTTGTAACGTTTCTCATCCTCCATATGATCAACAATCTTCCTCTTGCCCTTGTCATGCTCTGGTATGCTTGCCTCTGCTGCTACTCAATGTTTCTTTGCTAACCACTCCAAAATGAAGATGACATGTTCATTGGGTCTGGAGAAACTATAGCAATATCTCCATGGGTCCTCCTTGTCCCAATGAAATACCCCGTGGATCCAGTTGAACTGAACTCTGATGCAGTGATCCTTCACAATGCAATGTGGGTCATACGGATTGTAATGTCGAAGTTAGAATGGATACTTCTTCATCTATTCTTCTTCAACATCCACTTTCTTGCTACCCTAGATCTCATATAACCCAGTCTACATCGGAAGAGTGGGCCAAGGTGCCTTCTTCTTCCGGTGCAGTCTATTTGTCAATCCTGTTGAGATGTTATAAGATACTTCCTGCGTGAAACGTACATCCAAGAAAATCTTCAGTATAACATGTAGAGGCTTCTCCATGCTAAACATTTGGATGCAGGTGTCAGATAGTGAGGCATACCAATCAGCAATGTCTAACAATGCCTCCATTGCTTCCTTCAATGCATAGGGTGGATCATGTTCGAATATCATCTTGTATACTGGGGTGAAAAAATGATCGAACAATTGTGTGATTACTCCTCTAAAGCTGCATTCGGACAACAACTTGAAATATATGTTCACAACAGTCTCCATCGGTGACCATGACCACTCCAAGCTTGGGAACTCCTGTCGGGCACATATTGCATCTAAGATGTAGGCAGACATGTAAATATCTACATGCATGCCTTCGGGTGACTGTCAAGCCTTCATCACTTGTTCCTTAAGGTGATGAGCCAACATGTCAGACCAGTTACATGGTTTTCCTTCTCTGGCCAGTTGGTCCAACGTGATCGCCCAACACTGTGGGAAGGTTTCCATGTTCTCTTGGCCATACACTTCACAGGAAAATATGAAAAAGTATTGATACGCCTTCCGCAATAGCTTTATCTTGTAGATCTGGTTGCGTGTCAACCTAAATCGAGTCGGCTCCTTTATCCGGTTCTTTAGATTGTCTCTGGAGTTGGCACTGTTGTTCGGTAACCTAAAGGGATTCTTCATGATAGTCACAGGCTCTGACATATGATACATATCATCATAGTCTCATGCCTATAAGGTTGCAAGCTTCGTCCCAATGACGCTGCTCAATGTCATTGTCTCGGGATCAGTGTGATAGACGATCTAGTATATCATGTTCATGCATAGGAACGCGGGGTATCTACATGCAATACGGTACAAGCTGGACTTGTGAATGTTCACATACACCTGACGGTTTTCAAGGTATTCCTCAAAAGTTCCTGCAAATGCTTCATTGATCTCTTGTCACTTGAGTTTGATGTCCCTATCTAGAAACAACTTTGTATCTTCATAGATCAGTAGACTAGAGGATACTCACTCAACTGTTGCTCCAGCTACCTTTCCGTTATTTTCTTGTGATCCCTCTCTCTTGGAAGCCATTGATCCTGTACTACTAAGAAGCGGGTGAACACCTAAAAGATCTAGAGACAAGAGACCTGCATGGCAAGATATCTGTCAGCGAAAACTAAAGAAAATTCGGGAATGAGAAAACACATACCTAGGGAACTGATAGGAAAGGTTGCACAATTTATTTTAGAAGGTTGGGTGACTGGCTGCCAAAATTGAGCAAAACACAGTTTGGGTTGTCTGGGAGGAAAGACTGGCTGCTTGATTTGTGCAATGTGCAATCCAGACTGGCTGCTGGCTACTGGGATTTCACAATGTCGAATTCCAGCTGGGAGTGATTACAAGCTCAGGTACTGGATTCCACAATTTTCTAGGCCACTTGTCACTATCCATTAAAAACAGTCTTGGAGGAGAGTGGCTAGGTAGAAATGGACATTTCTGGAGAGGAAGGCAAATCCTTCCTTCTCTAGATTGCAAAATGCTGTCTCGGTGAAGGTAGAGTTCGGGCCAAGGTTGGTCAGACTCACCAATGGGGAACCAAAAGAAAATATGAAAGTGAATGCATGGATACACTAAGTGAAAGAAGAATAGATTTAAAGTGCATGCAAACACCAATTAAAGATTCAGTAAATAGATCAACATGAATGTGGATGAAGAAAGTCGTTGAATCAGCGATTGTTCATGCAAAACAGTTTCATGCATGTGACAGTAGTGAGATAGCAACGAGAACTAAAAGAGTGCTAGTACAATCTAGTATACATGTAAATTACAGTAAGCATTCAAATAAATAAAGAAAACAACACTTTCACAAGCGAAAGCATTAAAAACGACATAAATGTTGAAAAAAACATGTTGAGGCCACTTACCCGTGAATAGATGAGATGGATGTGTCGAAGAGTCCTGGATGTCCTTTTGGATGTCATAGCTCCAAGATCGATGTGAAAGAATGCGCTCTGGTGAATTGAATAAATAAGTTTTGAGCTCATGACACACATGCCACAACTCTAGGAAAAGGCGACACTTGGAAGAAAATTCCTAAACGAACTTTGCATGTAACCTCCAACTGCTAAAAATAGCTCCCTGAATAATGGGATGCCTTTTGAATGTTTCCTTTTGCTATTTTGGGGAAAAAGCAAGCCATGCATGCAAGTCAAGTTTCCTTGGTCCCAGGTGGAGCTGGTCAACCTAATTGCCGATGCATGAAGCTGCTCGACTACTTGAAGGAAATGAGCATTTCTAGTTGGGAGCTGGGCTGGATGCCTAGTAGATTTGCACAATTTCAGGATAGAGCAACTAACTACTGCCCAGATTTGCACAAATTCTAGGCTGAGCAGCCTTGCTCGGAAAAATTGCAAAATTTTCATTGTGAGGGTTGACTAGAAAAATTGTGCAATTATGGAGCCCATCAAGATGCTAGACAGGATTGAAAAAATTCTAGAGGGAAGGCTGGTTTCCCTCCAGAAATGCCCAATTTCTTGGGGGCGTTGCTCAACTGACAGCTGGACCAAGTCCAGATGAACAACCTTTGAGGGGAATGCATCAAGATGTGATCAACAAGCTATATTTGTGCAAGAAAAACATTGAAGCTTGTGTACTTAATGAAGAAAGACAATGTGCTGTGAAAGGTTGGTAGGGAGGCTCCAAAACAAAGCTAAGGCAACAATTTGGAGGGTGGCTGTAGCTACTACAACATGTACCTATAAGGTAAAGAATGTTTCCAATCAAATATCTATATTCTTGTTGTTGATTGAAGGAGAATCACCATTTTTACTAAGATTGCATCACATTACCAATGGTGTGCATACCACCTTGTAGTCTTGCATTCCACATTTCTTCAAAATTGTTTTGATATACTTGGTTTGAGAAAGAAATATACCATCCATAGTTTGTTGAACTTGAAGCCTAAGAAAGTGTGTTAGTTCACCAAGAAGAAACATTTCAAATTTGTGTTGCATGAATGAAGAAAATCATTGACTCATAGATTCTACATTTCTTCCAAATATGATGGAAGCTACATAAATAATAACTATCAAAAGTTTATCTTTATCAATTTTAATATATAGGTTTCTATTTTCAGACCCCATTTTAAACCCTTGTTGTTGAAGGTACCTATCAAGAAAGTAATAACATGGATGATGATCCTGTTTTAATCCATAAAATGTCTTCTTAAGTTTGAATACAAGATTTTTATCATTTCCAAGAATGAACCCTTCAGGCTTTTCTATATAGACCTCTTCTTCTAGGTCCCCATTTACGAATGTAGATTTAATGTCCATTTGATATACTTTAACATTATGGAGACTTGAAAATGCAAGAAACATCCTTATGGCCCCAATTTTAGCTACAGGTGCAAATGTTTTGTCACAGTCTATCTCTTCCTGTTGAGCATAGCCTTTTAATTCAAGTCTTGCTTTGTTTCAAATTACTTCTCCATTTTCATTCAGTTTGTTTTTGAACACTCATTTTCTCCCAATAATACTTTAGTTACAAGGCCTTGGTAATAATTCCCATGTATGGTTCTTTTCTATTTGATCAAGTTCTTCATGCATTTCCTTAACCCAACATTCATATTTTCTTGATTGATTCACATTTTGAGGTTCAATTGTGGATAGTAAGGCTATGCAACTAGAAGTTCCAACAAGAGTTATTATAGTTTGTATTCTTGCTTCATTTTCACCTATAATTTGAGATTCAGGATGATTTTTCTGAACATACCTTTACAGAATCTTTTGTGATGTATTTGTATCTTCACTTCCTTCTACTTATCCTTCTATATTTGCTTCTCCTACAACATTTTGACTTGTAGTAGGGTGTGGTTTCTCATATATTGATTCTTCTCTTTTGTTACTTGTTCATGCTTCATCAATTACAACATCTATGCATTCAACAATATTTTGAAGCCTTTTATTATATCATTTATATTCCTTTCTTCTAGAAGAATATCCAAGAAGGATTCCTTCATTAGATCTAGATTAAAATTTTCCAATCTTATCGTCATTGTTCTTTATGTAACATTTGATTCCAAAAATTCTAAAGTGTTTGATAGTCACAAGCTTACCATACGATAGTTCATATGTAATTTTATAATTGTTTACTCAAACATGAGCTTTATTAAGAATATTCATGGTTGGATGTGTCCTGCCCAAAGGGTATGTGGTGTTCCTGACTCATCAAGAATGGCACGTGCCATTTGTTGGATTATTATGTACATCCTTTCTTCTAATCCATCTTATGGAGGAGTCTTAAATATAAAAAATTGTCTTTTGATGCCATGTTGTTCATGGAAATTGAAAAAACTTATCTAATATAAACTCTCGTCCTCTATGAGATCTAAGACATTTTATTTTCAAATATAACTCGTTTTCTACCAGAGACTTGAATACTTTAAAATTATCAAATGCGCCATATTTATATTTTAGTAGGACAATCCAACACATTCTTTTAAAATCATCGATGAATAATATGAAGTATTGTTCACCATGAGGAGACTTCTTTCTCATAAGACCACAAATGAGTATGGAAAAGTTAAACTGGATTACGTGAAGTACCTTCTTTATCATTAAACTGAACTTTGGTTTTCTTACCAAACTAAAATGATTTGCAGATTCTATGTTTAGGTGGCGAGATGTTGTGAAATTCACGAACTACTCCCATTCTACTTGATTTGTATAATCGAGAAAAGCTAAGGTGTGCCAACCTTTTCTGTCGAAGCTAGCTTTCTTCATATTTTATTAAGTAACAATATTCTTTTTTTCCTTCCAAGACACAGAAATTTCCTAGAGTTCTTGTTCCCTTTATTATGATCTTACATGTGTCCAGATTTCTTACCATGAATTTGTTTGATCTGAAAACCAATTCATCCTTGGTAAGAAATCTGATGAATAGTTAGCAAGTTATGTCTTAATCCATCAAGAAATAAAACATTTCAATCCTTGACCTTTCTATTTAACAATAAGGTTCCTTTCCCTTTGATAGAAAGAAGTGATTTATTAGTGATTGGAGACTTCCACAGTTATCCATATTGTTGATGGACATTTCTGAAGTAGAATTGTGTAATCTATGAGATTCGTCCAACATTTCGGATGGTAGCTGCATCCATCATCAGGGGCCAAAGAGTACCAAAGGGAGGAAGTATATTTGGTTATCTTTGGTCCCCAACAAGGTTCCTTTCCCTTCGATAGAAATATGTGAGTTATTAGTGATTGGAGACTTCCATGTTTATCCATATTGTTGATGGAGATTTTTGAAGTAGAATTGTGTAATCAATGAGATTTGTCCAACATTTTGGATGGTAACTCCATCCATCATTAGGGACCAAAGAGAACCAAAGAGCACAATGATATTTATTTCTCTTTAACCCCTGATTATGGACGGAGTTTCCATTTGAAACGTTGGACTAATCTGATAGATGACATAGTTCTACTACAGAAATCTCCATCAACAAGTTGAGTTATTACCAAAAGTTACATTTTTTTCTTTATTTATTTAATTAAAAGACATAAACTTATCTTTGTCACGTGTCATATGCTTCTAACATACATTTTCAATCTACCACATATTTTCTTGATCTCCTGCATACAAAGTTAAACCACAATTTTCAGAGTCTGTATTTTTCTTTTTCCATACCATGGGTACCATTGTCATCTGCTAATTATGGTAAGATGGCCCCATTCTGCTTCTACATTTAGTTTCTTTATGACCAAATTTATTGGAAAGAGAACATTCAATTTCATCTTGAAGAGGTTTAAAACCATTATAAGAAGATTTATTTTTCTTGATCTCATTCTTTTGTTTTCCTTCTTCTCTAGTCATAACAGTTTTGTAAGTGACACACTGAACAACTTTGTGACCAGAATTGTGACAAGTGAAGCATTGACGATTGACCTAGGAGTACCTTGGAGTATAATACCTTCTTTAGTAGATTTCCCTTTGATTATGGTAAGTTTTCTTTTTTCAGAGATATCGGATCCTTCATTCTTTTCTTGAAAGCTATAATTTTGATGATTACTTCCTTTTATTGCATTGAGGTAGCCTCCTGTGCCCATTTCATAAAATTTTATTGTTTTTTATGATTCACCATTTGAATTGTATCCAAGACCTGTATTAATTAGAGGAGAGTGTTTCACTTTGATGATTTCTTCTAAAGTCTTAGATCCTTTAGCAAATCTAATATTTAGAGCCCTTGTTTTCTCAATTTCCTTTCTTAGACACATTATTTCGGGTTCTAAATTTTCATTGTGCCTTTCCTTTTCTAGAATTCATTTTTTCAAAACTTCTTCAGCTAATTTAGCTTCTTCTAGACGTACTTTTAGCTGAGTTATTTCTTCAATAAGAGTATTTTCCTTACATATATCCTTTTCTTATAGAGCATCCATAAAAACATCATCAGGTTCATATACACATTTTTCTTCAAATGCCATAAGTAATTGACAATCTTGATCACATTCAACATCCTCATTATTGGAAGAATATTAACAATATTCGTGAGCATAAAATATTTTCTTGTGATCAAACCTTCCTCTAACATTCCCTTTTGAATAATTCTTCGCTTTCTCATGATTTTCTTTATAAGGACATTTAGCAGCATAGTGACTAACCCTTTCACAGGAAAAAAATTCGATTTCCTACTTGGAGTTTCTTCACAAATTTACTTCTTCTTCATTTGAAATGTAATATTTTTCCTTAATCTCTTCATTCTCCTTCCCTTTGTATGTATCTTGGAATTTTTCTTCTCTGATATCTAATGGACCCACTTTTCTCATTTCATAATTTGTTAAAATCCCATGAAGTTGTTCAATAGTGAGATTCTTCAAATCCTGCATTTCTTCAATGGAAGAGACTTTGGAATAAAACTTTTGGGTTAGAGATCTTAGAATTTTCTCAACAAAAATTGAAAGTTTTACTTCATTGCCAATATTTTTCATTAAGTAACGATCTTATCTACCCTCAGGAAAAAACTTGCAATCCTTTCATTATTATGCATTCTGAGAGTCTTATATTGAATTCTTAATGTTTGAAGTTTAACACTCTTTACCTTAGTGTCAACTTCATAGCTCTGGATAATTGTGTCCCATATAGCTTTTACGGTATTCAGCTACATAACCTTCACAAATTCTAATTATTCAAAGCTTCCTAAGTGAGTATTGAATGCCCTTGAATTGGTCTCATATATTTCTTCATTGCTCATATTGATGGATCTCCCTTTAAGAGATCAAAATTCTTCTGAGGGACCTACTCTGATACCAATTGTTTGAAAAAATACTAAGAGGGGGGGTTGAATCAATATTTTAAATTCGAACTTCCAAATTTTATATTCTAAAAAATATACACTACTATTATTAAGGAAACTTGCGTATGTATGCTACTTCATGAAAATAAACTAGTATATATCGAGTTTACTAATTTTATGTATTCTATCAGATAATCATCTTCAATTAGTGCATCAGTAGATCAATTACTTTTTAGTATATAGCAAAGAACACAAAGAAATCACAACAAGAAGACATAGAACACCAGGATTTTAGGTGCAAACCAAATGCGAGAGAAAACCACCAATATTGTTGTCTCCGTTTTCTTTCTTATGATATAAAGAAAAATATTATATTTGTGCTTATGTAGACTCTTGTCAATATGAAAACACCAACCTAGATAAGACTACAATCTTCTTTCGTTCTCTAGCACTCATTGGAGGGGAGCTACAACCCACTAAACTCGTTTACCAACTCCTACCTAGAGGGAGGTCCTATACCCTTTCTAAAGGTTGCAACCCTCAACTCCATGTGGACCAGTTTTCAAAATGTTTCAGACTGGATCCACCTATCAAACAACTTGTAGGCCACCTTTCATCAGATTTTCAAACTACATCCATTTCAACCATAAAACCAAACAAGTTGAAGCATTTAATCTGAGACACCGCCACACTGCAAACCAATCGAAATTATGAAGCATCAAGTTGCTAAATGGGGAACCCAACAAGAAATAAAAATTATCAAATTCTATATACAATTGTACTAAATAAGGCTCGTGTATATACATGTTTTTTCTGTATAGAACCTGTGTAGAGATCTCATAATATCAACACTAAATCAGTAATTATTGAAACATTCATACGCCATTTCACCATCTATAGATCACTAAATTAATGATAGATTTCTAAACCAATTACACATCATACAATCACTCAAACTTTTGTGCCATTAAAACTGATCAATTCAACCAAGTCACCTCAAACATCATTGACAAACAACAACAAATAAACCAGACAACATCAACTGTAAACATCAATCATGAAATTTGTAAACATCAATCATCATATCAAACCCTAGTTTATGTATGTGACTTCCAAAAGGAATATAAATGTATGTACATGCTTACCATGCACAACACCCACATACAAATTTTCACATAGGGAAAATTATTTCATAGAATATATATGTGACCCTTCAGAGGTAGATCTGTGTATGTACGCGACTATGCCCAAACATACCTGTGTACATATCTGAAAATATTTTGCTGCAAACACATCATTTTTCACAACCTTTACTATCAATACTACGGACTTTTGAATAAGTCATTTAGATCACAGTATCACAGTTTCATCAATATTAGTTACTTAGACATTCACAATAAGTAAATCAATCAAGAACATCTATTAACATATTTTAGATTTTTCATATCCGAATCTTCTCCTTGCTCCCTAGCATATACATATTTGAGATCAAATCATTTATAGACAACCAAATAGTGGCACACATAACACTTTTATTTCTGTCTCCTTATATACATTTAGCCTTAGACAATAACTTAGGCCAATACATTATTATTGTCATTGGAAATCTTTGATGTGATAAAATAACCATTTTCACTTCCAATACTATAGGTCAATAAAATGGTAATGAGCCATGGTATTCAAATTACCACGATGCGGATTTTGCATGTGAATTTCTCTCATAGGACTTGCATATGTACACAACCCTTCTGCATAGGATCCATGTATAGTTTCCCAAGCTTCATATTTAATAGTCAACAGAATCTGAACTGTCACTCCTCTGCTCATATCTCCTGTAGCATCTATATTAGTCTACATAATCATAATGTTGACATCTTTATCAAGAAGGTTTCCATCAAGGACAACACATTAGCCATGCTACCAACCTATAGGAGATGTACAACTACATGCATGCATGGATGATGATAGAAATAACACATTTGTGTAATTTTTAGTTTCAGATCTATCATAACATTTTGATGTGTTGGAAATAGAAGTCTCATGATTTAAGCACAACCATGGTTGAGTACATTGTTGCTAGCATGGCTAGTTGTGGGGTAGTTTTGTTGAGGAAGATCTTTGTAGATTTGTTTGAGTATATTCTAGATATGACAGTGATAAATTGCGATAATAAAGAGTGGCATCCGATTGACATAAAATATTGTATATTGATGAGATTGAGATATATTCATGCATTGATACAATGATGCTATATGAGATAATATTAGGATTATAGTTCATACCTTCGTGAGAGGGAGGATGAATAAGGTATCATTTTATGTCATGTATTTCTTCTAATACACTATTTGATTTTAGATCATCCATGAACAAGAAAACAAAGGACTACATCTCTCTATAATGTATGAGGCATTATGATTGAACTTTTCAGTAAGAAAGTAGTGAATATGAGCACTTTGATATGTTTATGATCTACAAAGAATAGGGATAACCGAGGACATTGATCCATCTCTTCCCCCATTTCTGAGCTCCTAGGGTGTGGAATTGAGATGGAGGGCTCCTAGGGTTGAGGGATCTCTGGAAATTTGTGTATCATGCCTACTTATTACCCATATGGTGTAAGATGTTTCTCCCCTATCATGTCTTATGATGTTGGCATTGTAGTGTTGGAATTGATGCCAACATGTTCATCGTATTGCATATGTGTGTGAGTTTGAATTTTGTCTTAATGGTCTTGTTAGTCATCATTGATGTCAACATACTCTTGTGACTAGATCTAGTGAAGGAGTGGAGGGTGAGTGGAGATGGATTCATCATGTGATGTTGGATTGAGGATTGACATGTTTTATTGATTATAGATGTTACTGTTGCAGGTGGTTGGAATGTTACTCCAAGTGTTGCATATGTATCTACATGTCTTAGAAACATTGGATTGCTTCTTCATGTGTTGAGTTGTGGCTGCTTGTTGGAGGTTTCTCTAACAGTGTTGGAGGGAGTTGATAACATGATGTTGTCGTTATAGGAGCTTGGAGATGTTGATACATTTATTGGAAATGTTTAGAGAGGTTGTCGTTGTTGCTTGAGAAGCTCGAGGTGTTGGTATTGGTACTAAGGTTGGAAGAATAGCTCTTGCATATCCTTGAATTTTTCTTAGCCTATTTCATTAGTTTCATACTTGACATAGAGGCTTGGAGGTTAGTTTTGATGCCAAAAAAGATGTTCCATCAGTTAGAAGAGGTTCTAGGCTGAAGGATTGATGTTTTACCTTAGATTTTGCCCCATTTTCATTGAGATACACTCATCAAAATGATTGAAAAGGTCCAGTATTATAAAGGTAGGCTCATGAGAGTGATTGTGACTTCCATACATATGGAGACATTACTGTGGGAGTGACTGAGATTTTTCATGCGAATTTCTCTACATTCCTTTCGCCGATCAACTAATTTTTGTGTTTTGGAAGCATCCTTGATCAAAAATTTTTATTTTATGGTAAAAAACGTTTTTGAGACCTACAGAAGTTGATTAAAGTTGAAAATATAAAAAATCCTAGTGGTGTTGGTGGTTGATTGAGTCAATGAGCTAAATCTGGATCAAATCAAGCATATGAACAGAGTTGTGATGCCTAGTAGTTTTGTGTAATTATTGAGTTAAGCACTTGAGTTCATCTAAATATTGGAGGAAGCTCAATTCTAGTATGGTTGAGTCTTTTGTGTGTTGATTGAGTGAGTGTGTGTGGAGAAGAGTTTGCAAACTATGTGATCCATGGTATGCATATTTTCTAAATTAATTTGCAATTGTAGCAAAAGTGAGTTGAAGTTTTCTTTAGACATATATTTATGTAGTGAGAGACTTGTTTATGTGTTGATTGAAGTAGTGTTTGAAGAGTTATTTTGCATCTTATGTGGAGAAATTGTGTGGAGAGTTTGATTAGAGCTATTGCCGCATATTTTCTATTTCATTGTGTTCCTTGATGCTATGTTGTTGCAATGCTCATGTTGAGTAGTTGTCAATTCTAGTATGAAAATGTATGAAATGAGAGCCACATAGAGGAGAAGAGTTGGGTGAATCATGAAAAATCAATATTAGTAAGAAAAATACTCAATCAAATTTTGTTTGGATAGTTCGATAGAAACTGGGCAAGGCACATTGGTCGTGGTAGCTTCCAGCAGATCGAAGTTTGTAGAGTCATTGATAGTTTAGGAGTAACCAGGAAAGGATCATTGAATGTGTTGGAATTCAGTGGATGGTAGTCCATAGATCCACACAAGAAACAATATATGTTTAAGAGTATTCATATTTGCAATTCTATGTAAATAATTGTTTGACATAATATAATTTGAGCAGCGCAATAGCAATAAGATGGTTTTTTTTCCCAGGGAAGGGTTTTACACCAAAAACACTTGTGTCCATTATGTTCATTTATTTTATGGTTGCATGTTTATTTTGATGCTCTGTGATATGGTTTTTTGCTTTATTTTATGCATGGTAAAATATTAATAACTTGTAGAAAAATATTATATTTGCTCTCACTACTGATTCACCCCCACTCAGTAGTGATCCAGTTTCCAACAATGTAGAGCATACCCCAATTGGCATCATACCGACAAACTGGGATCCTTGGGATTTTCGCTCACCCTATGAGCAATGTGTTGAGAGAGAGCTTGGGGGTGTGTGATCCTTACCTTTGGTAAGTGTGGTATCTCACCCAAGCTGATTATGATGTAAGTGTTATACCACATGACCCTTAAGGGTCATCGTTGGGAAGATTAGTGGGAGATAGGATGGATGAGGTATTGACTAATATATGATGGATATGTTTTCTACCCTATGAAATGACTCATATTTATTGACATAGGGTGGAAGGTGTTTTATTCCCTATGAGATGACTTGGGGTGAGATTGTCCCATTAGATATTCCTATTGTCATTGGATTTTGAGTTGAGATTGATCTCCCTGATGTCATTTCTGATTGATATGTGCTCCCTGTTGTCATTCCAGATTGAGATAAGATATCTAATGTTATTGATGTGAGTTAAGGGTGGTAGCTTAAGTTCTCCTCTGATGTCAAATTATTCTTCTTTTAGATTCAATAGTGTTGAACATATAAGCAAATACAAGCAAGAGATAAGTAGGGATAAAAAAATATGATCATAGATTGGCATAGATGAGAAGTGATGACATTTTATGACGAGATACTTGCGATAGGAAATGATTTGATGATAGGATACATGTGATGATTACATGATGTAGTTGGAATTTCTCCCTAGATGAGAGGGAGTGTTAATTTGGTAGCTTAGTGAGAAATTCCAATTATGTGACTAGATTCCTCTTTTTGAGAGGATCAATTTTGATCTTTGAAGCATTGGATGTGGATAAGGGAAAAGTGCACTTTTGAAGTGAAGCCCACATGTGCACAAAAGGAAAGGTCAAACCTAAAGAGAAATTGGGCACCCATGGAAGCCTATAAATACAAGTGACCTCAAGCTCATTTAGATGTCATCATCATCATCATCATCATTCATTCTTCTTCCTTTGGTTTAGATCACACATGTCGAAGGTAGTTCATAGAGATTGGTTTGTATAGATCAGAAATTCTTGGGTCGGAAGCTTGCACGTGTGATTAGGGTTTTTGGATCCTAGCTGTAGGCATGATATAGGGTATTTTCGATCACAACTGCATGCAAGCAGGCTCATGAGTGTGGTTGGATGTTTTTAGCTACAAGCACGTACACTCTCTCCATGTGGCTACAAAATAGGGTTTGATATTAAAAATTGATGATAGAGTTCAATATTTGACTATAGATATTGATAGTTGACCGTAGGCTTCTAAATCATGGTTTTTGTTAATAACATTGTTGGTCTCATCTCTTGGATGTTTATAAGTTGATTTTATTGGATTTTTTTTTCTTGTAGATATGGATCATTATATTATCTCTTTCTTGGACATTAATGACAATATAATAAGAAGAATAATTTGAAAGGATTTCTCCCATAGTGGGTTTTTCCCTGGTCTTCGACCAATCATGGTGTCTCTATGTGTGAATGTATTTCTTCGATTTTTCCTTTATGTTTCACTAAATTGATAACTATATTTTTCTTTCTATATAATTGCACATGTTTCTAAATAATGTTGTAAAGCAGGAAAATGTTATGATGTTTTGGGGTGAATTAAATATGTAAATGATGAAATTAAATTATCTAAAAAAAATAAGTACAAATCCTTGAGAAAACTTTACACATATTGCTTGAGTTTTGAATTCTCTACAAAGTAGACTACTCCATCTACATTATCATTGAATTATTCAAAGATTTTTTTTTGAAAGGACATGTGAGATGTTGCTCATTAATCATGAAACCATCCATATTTCCATGAAGCAAGAGAAGCATTAAAGAAGTATTAGTTACTCCAATATTTCCATGTGCCATAGTATAATGAGTAGATTCAGGTGCTTTACCGTTCCCTAGGTCTAGTGACTACCCTATATATTTATTTCTTTCTTATCTAATTTTGTACCAAGAGAGATTGCATGTGGAGGCCTTATTTCCATTTTTGTTACACCATATACAATTAATATTGGGTCTTCCTCATTGGTAATTTCCCCCCTATACCTCTGTTATTCTTCGTTCTATGTCCTCTCCTACCACCTCTTCCTTTAGAAGAATCATGTGCCTAATTCTTCTGTTTCTGTGTAAGGAACATAACTTCTTCAAAACACTGAGAAAGTTTCTTCTTATTCCAAAAGGATTTCTCTCTTCTTGCAAACTTCTCTAAAAAATAGTCAAAGTAAATCTCCTTAAGTTTGCCACTAGCTTTTTATTATAGGCCATTTTGTCACATCTCTTGAATATGCCTGCAAACTGGATCAATCTACATTCGTGAACATGATTTTGTCATCCCTTCACAAAGACCTAAGCATGACCTTTCAAAAAATTATTAGTGTCTAGGATTAACTATTCAAAATCAATGGTTTTAGCCCCAGTGCACCCTATCCATTTAGCTACCTATGTTCAGCATTGGTTTCTCCCTTATGCACCAACATTGATCAGCACTAGTTGCTCCTTCCTATGGGTGCCTTGATTCTATAAATTTAGGAAAATTAAAAATATTTCCAAAGATTCCTTTTCCACAATATTTGAGGGTTGTCTTAACCATGTACTATGGATAAGAAGCTCGAATCGTATAGGATCCTACCTTGGAGACTTCACCTCTTATCCCTTATTCTTATCCTCCCATCATATGTGAATATCATGCTCATTATGGTAAATCCTAAACTACCATCCCTATCTTATAAATTTACTTCCATCCATAACATCAAGGTTGACGTTTGGATATTGATTGTTGGGCACAAAACAACCTGGTCTAATTTTTTGTAAAGACATCATATTTTGAGGATAAGAGTGTGTAGTGGAGAATGCAGCGGAGTGTGAAGTGGATTGCATAGTAGAGTAATGGAGCATCAAGTGGACCTCACAAAGAAGAAGTTGGAATATATCATGTGGTGTAAGGGTGTTAGAGTTGGTTGAAGCCCATCCTTTTTATAACAACATGTGATAATGTAAAGGATCAATGGTTATAGCTGCTTGTTTTAGGGAGTCCACGGTATTTGGACCATGGTATTATATCGATGTACCCTTGATGTAACAATATATATAGGGTAAACTAATAAGAAGAAGAATCATCTTTATGGTCCAGATCAATGTTTATGGTCAAATTCTTGTGATCTGTAGTTTGTGGTGAAGGAAAGGCTCTGTAGCTGAGTACACAAACAAACTACAACTTAGTTCGTAGGTCAATAATTGTTTGTTGTACAAGAATTATTATTATAAAAAAAAGTTCTTTTGGATGCATTCCCACATTCAGATGAACCACGGTAAAATATGTGTCTTCAAGTGTATATTTTCTAATTATCTGTTGTAGTGTAGTTTTTTATTACAATTTCATTTTATTACATCACAAAGATGATTTGTGGGTTTATATAACATGTTTATGTGATTAAATGAATGCGAAGAAGTAATCTATGCTTGTTAAGAATAAAAGATAATATAAAACACCACATCGCATAATCCCTCATGGTTATAGAAATATGGTTCTATATCCTTCCATAGTCGCTTCGGTTGAGACTTCGATCTGCTTCCAAGTCGTTGTCGAAAGGCCTAGTCAGTAAGGGTTTTGTTGGTGCACAATATAGATTGAACTTGGGTCAACTCGAATCATAACCAACAAATGGTTCCTTTGTTAGGATATGTTTGAGGGATATGTTTATGTGGCATCCTTCGAAGAAGGAAATTCAATATTGGTTAGAATCGAAGGAGCGAGAATTACAAATCAAGAAAACATAAACCCTCGTCTAAAGTCTGAAGCTTGGCTAGAGAGATATATTTTCATAGATCAATAAAAAAAATCTTCGCATCATTTCTTGTTGAACTATATGAGTGGATATGAAGGTTGATTGAAACTATGATCTGTTTTAAAGGCATAGAACCTACAACGTGGACTCCTAAATTGATACAGGGACTTAAGAGCACTGACAATAGGATTTCAAGGTTTGTCGATTTCTAGATTGATATCATCTTGGGAGGATTTATTATTAAGTTTGTAGTAGACTAGACCGTGTCCTACAACGAAGAAGAATGACGATTCGTCAAAGGACTGCGAGGTAAGTATTTGAAATATTTAAAACTCTATATTAAAATTATTCTATGTGAAAAATGATTTTTACAGATGCAACCAGATTGTTAGTTTACTTATGTTTGGAATAAGAGAGTGTAAATTTGAGTTAGACACTCGAGTAATGCGAAGTGGAAAAAGATATAGAGTAGATACCAAAAAAATATCTCCTGGACAAGACCCAAATACCTTTGTAGAGACTGAATATAGTCCTCTGTTGAGTGAATCTAAAAGTGAAAGAGAAGATAGCCACACTGATAAACCCCATGTAACTTTGTAGTATTCACTCCTTGAGAATTCATAAAAATTAGAATCTAGTAATAGCCATGGTGTTTTTGTCTCTCCCCATCTCCCTTCTCCCCCTACTCCCCATACCCCCATCCCCCACCCCTTACTCATCCCCCTCCCCTCTAAGAATAAATACGGATGATGATATTAAGATGCATGTTTTCAAAGGAACTAGATCGGAGCATCCAGAGCAATTTTTGTTTTTATGTGAAGCTGTATGGACAGCGATGTAGATAAATGATGAAAATATAAAGAAAGTGAAACTCATTATGATGCTCTGAGATAGAGCATTGACATGGTATATGAAGTATTCAAATAATCATATTAGAACATTTGCTGATATTAAAGTAGTGCTGATTCGATAATTTAAGAAGTCAAAGTATGAGTTGCAGTGCATCACTGAGTTAAAATAGATTAAAAAGAAACCTACTGAGTCTATTTGGGAATTTAATCAGAGATTTAAGGAATTTTTGGATCAAGTGAGCTTCGAAATATATTTGCAACAACATCCAAAATGGTTTACAGTTGTGTTGTTACTACATATCAGACTACCATTGATGCAACAAAAGGTAACAAGTCAAGCCAAAGCTCTGCATATTGCGATGAAGTTGGAAGCGACGCCTATAGGAGATAATAATGTAGGTATGAAATAGATTTAGAGTTAGCTAGTGAACCTAACCCTACAAATACAAGACATAAATAAAATAAAAGAAGTCAAAGAAGAAGTATGGTGTACGAAGTGCAGATCCGAGGGAAATTTTAATGAACAATGTCCTATATTTCTGGATTACATGGCTAGTGGAGCATCGAATCCCTTAAATGTAGGATCCAACATATGGCATGAGATATGTAAGGCCAAATGCCAACATGGCTTAGAAGACTCCTACATGTTACAGAAATATGTGCAAACTCCAAGGAAACTATATTGCAAATTTTGTAAATCTGTAGGACATGATGAGAATAATTATCGTGCTTATGAACTAATGATGGAGTGCAGTGTTGAAACTTATAGAATGCAAGAAGAAGAACATGGACATGAATTTAGTTGACATTGCAGTAGTTGAGGAGGCTACCAAGGAGTAGATTGAGGTGTTGGAGCTAGTCAAGGACGCAAAAAGATCATCTGCTATAACTGCAATCATGCAAGTTATTTTGCGAGAGAGTGTCAGGACCCTACAATGACATGTAAGTACTATAAATACTTTGACCATGTAATTGAAGAATTCCTTTTACTTATGGAAAAGATGCAAGAAAAAAGGAATCAATAGATGAAAAAGAATATTCAAAGGATAATTGCTGAAAGGAGGAACAACGAACCTGGAATTAGTATTGTCACTAGAACTGGAAATGTGACCAAAAGTGATAAAGGAGATGAGAAGAAAGAATTTGAAAGTACATGGGTTAGAAAATATGTTGAGAACGCTCATGTTTTTTATATTCAGAAGGAAAAATAAGTATTTATGAAAGCAAAGAAAATATTTATGGATGATAGAGCTTATACCTCCGGTACAAAGCCAAAGCATAAAACTAGCTCCATCGTGTCATTAGCTACGACACAGATGTAGAACTGAGCTTTGACACAGGATCAAGCTCTGACACAAGACTAGGATTCAACAAATCAAGCAGGTACTTTTAAATTCCTTTTCTACACACTTGTATAAAATTATTAAGACACCAAAAGGATGTAGAAGGGCTTCAAGAGTTGATAGATTCATGTGCATCCAAAGGAACACTACGAAGTGAGATTTACATAGTCAATAATTTGCATCGAAAAAAATAATTCGAAGAGAGATGAGGCTTACTACAAAGGTAAGAGTATATGAGATGGATCAAGTAATCCTGGATCTCGGATTTGATGCTAATGCCTTAACAAAATAGACATGTTAGTTAATGGCTAAGCCAAAGCTACAGTGGTCACATATTCACTTGAGGATGGAAAATTAATAAAAGATCTTCCCCTTAGGAAGACTACCAGGTGCAAAAATGGACATTTAAGGAGTTCACACTACTATTGATTTTGAATTAACAGATATTGTTGATGACAGTAACCAATATCTTGCATTTCTTGGACTTGATTGGGCATTTGAAAATATGGCTATAATTAATCTGAAGAAGAGACAAATGATCTTTGAAGGGAATAATATGAGAGTAATTTTTCCCTTGTATCCATTGGAAGGAGTAAGATATACAAAACTATTCATATAATAATATTGCATAGATGATATAGATAATATCTATCAAATGAAAACAAAGGAACAAGATTGGGTTAACCCCATTGCAGAAGGCAAGTGGACTTGGGAGCATGATAGTTCCTGTACCTCAGACTCAAAAGAAGAGTTGGAAAACTAGAAGAATAGGCTACCTGAAGTATCCACAAGGCTCTGAGAAAGAATTACTAAATCAGTTCGCTATATGATATATGAGATACTTGATGTGCCTTCTTATGATTCCTTTGGTGATGTAAATAATTTTCTTAATCACTATGAAGAACATGTTCTAGAAAATCAAATATTGTTAGATTTGGATATAGCCTTCAAAGCTACCCTTG
Organism: Pinus taeda; assembly: GCA_000404065.3. Lineage (NCBI taxonomy): Eukaryota > Viridiplantae > Streptophyta > Pinopsida > Pinales > Pinaceae > Pinus > Pinus taeda. The sequence goes on from APFE030955369.1 coordinate 86,688, forward strand.
CTAGATGGTGGAGTGCACACAAGAAGAATATAGAAGGTTGGTAAGAATGTTGATGATTGATGTGGATAAGGTTTGGATAGATAGATACAGAAATAGAGATAAAATATGATGGTGAAACTAATCCTAGGAAGCATATCTAGCTATGCACTACAACATGGAAGGATATTCCACAACAATAATTGGTACATGGATTCATTCATACATTGGAGGAAATCCCTAAGAATTGGTACTTAGAAATAGAGCTTTTACATTTTACAATAAACTGGAAAGACATGGTTGATGGCTTCATATTAACATTCAGATTTGAGGATGATTTCCCATACATAGATTTGGCCCCTAAGACAGTTAAGAAGAAGGTTTTTTAGAAGGTAGCTCCACTAACATGGCAGCAACCTTGTTGGGTTGCGTAGATAAAAATTCACTAGAATGTCATAACCTTACTATAGAAGAAGAAGAAGATCCACACAACATCGACATAGCAGAATGAGATGGATACCGCGAAGTAAATGGACCTGAGTTAGAGATACCAGATATAACAAAGCCACTAAAGACAAAGAAGGTGAACATAGGATCAGATAAGGATCACAAGTTCGCAACAATAGGAGACTATTAGGATCAAGAGATAGTCAGTAAAGTTACAGAATTAGTTCGTGAATATCAAGAACTATTTCCCACCAAGTTTTCAGAGATGAAGGGTATAATAGGATATCTTCGAGCCATGAAGATTCACCTTAATCCTAATGCGAAGCTAGTCAAACAAAGACCTTACGAGATGAACCCAAAGTATAAGGAGAAAGTAAAGTTAGAGCTTGATAAGATGATAGCAATAGGAATTATTGAACCAGTAGAAGAATTAGAATGGGTGAGTCCTATGGTGGTGCAAGAAAAGAAGAATCAAGGAGAATTATGGATTTGAGCTGATCTGAGGAAGTTGAATGATGTATGCTTACATGATCCCTTCCCTACCCCTTTCACAAATGAAGTGCTACACAATGTAGGAAGTCAAGAATCTTACTCATTTAGAGATGTATTTTCAAGTTATCATCATATTAGGATTGCACATGAAGATTAGCATAAGGCCACATTTCCTACATAATGGGGCTCATATCAATGCACAATAATGCCTTTTGGATTAAAGAATGCCCCTACTATATTTTCTGGGGTGGTGGTTGCATCTTCCAAGGAATACATTCACAAGTTCTTACAGGTATATTTTGATGATTGGATAGTAAAAATTTTGGAAGCTTAAGGCTTATGCGTGACACATGTAGACAATATCAGATCTCTTTGAAGCTAAATAAATGCATATTTTGTGTAAATTTTTGTATATTGTTGGGAAATATCGTTTGCAAGAAAGGACTAATGGTAGAACCTACTATAATTTCTATCAATGTGAACTTACCTCCACCTAAGACAGTAATACAACTTCGCACTACATTGGGACATACTAGATATTATAGGAAATTCATCAAGGGGTATGCAAAGATCATTGTTCCTATGGAGAAATTATTAAAGAAGGATGTGACTTTTCATTGGAATAAAGAATACTAGAAGAGCCTTGACATATTGAAAGAAAAAGTCATAGTTGCTTCTATATTAGACTTTCATTATTGGAGTAAGGAATTCCATGTCCATGTGTATGCCTCTTGTATAGTTTGGGGAGTAGTATTGACACAACTTTGTGCAGGATAAATTGATCATCCTATATCTTTTTCAAGTAGGAAATTATCTAAACAAGAAAATAATTACACCACTACAAAAAGGAAAGGACTAGATATGGAATATTCTTTATAGAAGTTTAGACACTATCTGTTGGGATCACACTTTAAAATGTTTACAGGTCATTATGCACTGAAGTATTTGGTTAATAAGCATGTCTTGGAATGAAAGATTTGCATATGGTTACTATTATTACACAAATAAGAATTTGAAATCATTGTTAAACTAGGAAGACTGAATGCAGGACCAGATCATCTATAAATATTAGAAATAGGGGAAGAACCAGCCAGCATTGATCTGAAAATGAGATCTTAGACTAATATTAAGGTATTACAGACTCATGTGCATGGAGTTTCCTATGTTACTTTCTGCAATGGTTCAATAAGATTGCGAAATACACAGACAATGAAGCAGTGAAAGAACACAATAGACAAACACACATAAACACAACAAGTTTAATAAGGAGTTCACCCAACACTCCTGGGCTACGTCTCCTGGTCTAGCCTTCAGTGGTGATCTCTCTATTATGTCTTCAAAAGCAGAGTTTTTACAAAAGTGAGCTCAATTTGAGTCTCACACAAAAGATACAAAACAACAAGGCTTTACTTGGATCCGCCAAGTATTTCTAAGTACATAGACTTTCCTCATTGACTCTCTGTCTCTGTTTGCTCTCTGTCTCAGCACTGCTTGTCTCTATCTTCTACCTTCTGTGGATTTAAAGCCAATCGGTGTTGTCTGTTCATTTCCTCTTCTAGAGCTCTCTGGCTCCCAGCCTCTATCTGCTCGAATCCCCTTCTGAGCATTAGCAATCATTCCTAAACACCTTCTGGGATGGTGGCCACCTATTCTATAACAAAATGGACCATCAGTGCCCTTGAAATCCCAAAAATGGTCATTCTCTATTTACACACAGAGTACACAGAAAACACATAAAACTCCACCCAAAAATGTATATCAGACTTCAAATATTATTAATTCCGCCCTTTATTCCCTTCAGATCCGTCTTTGGGTGCAATTGCAGGTGCTTGTTGATCAATGACTGTTATTGATTTCAGGTGGCTAACGCGCACGAAGATTACCTACCCGAAAAGGGTGCTTTTCTCTCTTCGGTGCCTAACCATGTGGCAACTTTCCTAACCAAAACCACTTACTGCCTATGGCCCACTCGAAATCTCGCTTGTTTCGTATCTCAAAACATATACACCTGCATGTATCAACCCTTTCGCGTTTGGTTTCCCTTTGTATTAAAAAATACATTAAAACACTTAAATATTGCAAAACGGCTTTATGGTGGACTTGAAATGCTATACATTATTATCTATACTCCATCGGGTCCATCATTATATATATATATATATATATATATATATATATATATTATATATATATAATATATATATATTATATATATATATATATATATATATATATATATATATATATATTGCAAGTCATGTATATATCGGCCCCCCGATCTGTGGTGTTGCTCCGATGTGATTTTGCGATGCGATCACAATCACATATCACATAGACTCTTGGGCCACTTGTAAGCAGTCCTCTGTAATCATCGATCGTGATATCGCGATTCAATTTGGGTTATCAATCTGCGTGCTTGATCGACGATCCTCATTGACCCCATTGATCGCTGTTGCATATTCCATGTGGTCTTCGCTGATAGCCTCCCTTTGCCACTGTCAATGGTGATTTGTCGATCAGATCTAGACCGTTGATCGGCCAGATTCGATGGCTCCGGTGCATTGTTCCTTTGACGTCGGATAGGCTTCATTTCTGCTGTTTCTTTGTGTTTTTCTCATGCGATAATTTCTAATGTTCAGTAGACTTTGAAGACTTGTAGGTTTTTCTAGGATCCATTTGGATCATGCATAGAGGATAATCTCCCTAATGCGTAGTTATTTGCAATCAGAGTTGCAGATGACACTTTTGCGGATATCATTTAGTTTTTGACCATAGGGATGGCCCCTTTAGAGTATACTACACAATAAAAGAAACAATTAGTAGTCAAGGTAGCTGACTTTTTATTAATAGAAAAATAGTTATATAATATGGGACCTAATGAGATACTGCGTAGATATGTTGTTAAACATAAAATATATATGATTCTAGTATAGGCTCATGATGGCGTAGCTAGTGGAAATTATGCAGGTAAAGCTACTACATAGAATATTTTGAGAGCATGATTGTGGTGGCCTACATTACTTAAACATGCAAAGGAGTATTGCAAAGCACGTGATGTATGTCAAATAACAAGGAAACCTACAAGAAGAGATGAGATTCCATTGGTACCACAAGTGACAATGCATTCTTTTGATAAGGGACCTATTGATTTGTTTGGACCAATCAATACACCCAGAAATAGGACTGGTTCAAGGTACATAATCACCCTAATAGATTACTTGACATTATGGGCTGAAGAAAAACCAGTAAGGGACTACAACATAGAGACTACTGTGAAGTTTATTTTTCAGTACATATTATCTAGACTTGGATGTCCATAGATTTTGATGAGTGACCAAGGTTCCCACTTCCTGAATAAAACTATTGAATCATTGACAGAGGAATTCCAACTTTAACATCAGAAGAGAACCCCTTATCACCCTTAGACCAATGGAAGAGTGGAATAATTTAATAATATTTTAGAGACTGTACTTACTAAAGTATGTAATGTGAATAGAGATGATTAGGATCTTAGAATTCCAACAGTATTATGGGCTTGTAAGACTACATGTAAAAAGTTCACAGCCTAGAAACCATTGAAGTTAGTTTATGGGCAACAAGTTGTGATTCCCATGGAATACATTGTGCCTATCTTGAGGATTGAAACTTTTATAGATATGGAAAACCCTGATATAACGGAGGAAAGAATGTTTCATTTGATTGTGTTGGAGGAAGAAATATTTATAGCAGGATTTCATCAACGGGTAGAAAAACAATAGAAAAGGCCTGGCGTGACATACATATTAAGCAGAATAATTTCCAAGTAGGAAACCTTGTTCTCCTCTATGGTAGTAAGTTTGTAAAATTTCCAAGAAAATTCAAGATGCAATGGTCCAGACCATATAATATCAACCATATTACTGATGGAGGCACAGTTAAATTAGTGATGTTAAATGGAGAATTGATTCGAGGAGTAAATGGCAGTAGGTTTAACTTGTACATGGACAACCTTGTCCCTATACCCTCTCTCTAAAAAAGAAAGGATAAAATTCTTAGTGCCACCTGTGGTTAAAGTAGGCATTAGACTATAAACTACGTTGCATAAAGAGAGCTTCGACGTAGGGAGTTACTTCACTAGAGTGTAGATTATGTCAAAGTACATAGGAGTTGCGACATAATAAGGGATATTCACTACATTATGGGATGTGTTGAAGTTTGTCGGAAAAAATATGACCGTTAAAAGGGAAAGTTGACATTAAACAGGCAAAAAGTTACATTTATGAGGACAGATTCGCAAGATATAGGGATAGATATGCAATCAATGAACACAATCTCAACAAAATCTAAGCTAATGATGAGGTTAGAAACTAAAAATATATATATATATATATATATATATATATAATATATAATATTATATATATATAGATATATATATATATATATATATATATATATAAGTATATATATATATATTATATATATATATATATATAATATTATATATATATATATATATATATATTATATATATGTAGTTATATATATAATAATATATAATATATAATATATATTATAAAGTCATGTCCCACCCATATTTGGAACTTTGGTGAATTGAGATTTTAAGTGTTAATAATGTGAAGAATTTGGAGAAATTCTGACTGTCGTGCGTCATATGAGCATTATTGGGAAGAAATTATTTGTAAATTTTGTGAGAAGGGATTATATGGAATCATGGAAGTAATCGCTAGTATGCTTGCATCAGCATCAACGGCAACAACATCATCAAAAAAACAAAAGAGAGAACAAAGAAGAGACAAGATAAAAACTTGTCGAACCTCAACAAGAAGCCAAGCATGTCAAGTATAGTGAGGAAGAAGTGGAGCACACAGAGCATATGGAAAAAGATCATGCAAGAACCAGAGGATTCACAACTCCCTATGATAGCTTTTGATGTCTGCGAAGCCGTGCAATATGCCTCATTGTGGTTTACCACTCAACCGTCACGATAAATGGAGGACATGATGTTTTTTATTTTATATCACATGGATTTACATATGTTGGTGAACCAACACCCCAACCTGTCACTGAGCTTATATGAGCAGTATAGCACTGTTGCGAAGTTTAAAGTTGATTTTCACAAAGTATATATATAGGCTCACAAAGACACAAAGAATAAATGGTATCCCATGCCATATTTGGTAATAGAAGATGTTCTCCTCACACTAGTACAATAGTGGCCCACAGAATGGATGACTACATTGGAGGTAGAGGCAGAGCCAAAATATAGTGTGACAGAAGAGGACACCTCACAGCGTGGAAAATACAAAAATAAGGATGAGAAAGAATTAGAGGAAGAGGAACAACATGATGAGGGTCTCGAGGATCCTCCTAAAGAAGATAAGTAGAATAACGAGGCTGAAAAGGCATAAACAAAACAAGTTTTCACAGAAAAAAGGAAGGAATAGGGTGAAGCTGCCACGAAAATCAAGAAGAAGAAGAAGGTAGATAAGATGAAGGATATCAAACCATCAGTCCTTATGGATGGGGACCTAGAGGAGACTGGGGATAGAATTTAGGAGGCGACAATAGAGTCATAGAATCATTGGGAGGATCGCTACGGTGCACTTCTCATAGGTGTGCAGGAGTGCATTGCATAACTTAAAATTTTGACATAAACAGTTAGACAACCCACACAGATAGAAGAGACAAGCTTAGAAGAAAAGAAAATAGAGCCTAAACTTGTAGTGAGGTTAGCGCTAATGCCTTCTGAAGCACTATAGTTTGATTCTATCAGGGTACAATAGCAAGAAAAATGGTGGAATCATGTCAACATGAACATCATAGTGGTAACATTTCTAAGACTACACAAGCTATACATGGAGATAATAGAAGAATTGATGTTGCATGAACAACATACCTTGCAACTGAATATTCAGGTACAGAAAGAGAATGCTTCACTTCAACAGAAGCTCGACCAGATGATCCAGGAGAGGGATTAAGGATTCCAACAATAACAAAAGATCAAGGATGTGGTTGAACCAACATTTAAAGAGATTCTAGACCTTGATGTCTGCGAAGAAATATCAGCAGAGGATAAGGTCGCGAAGCTAGGACTTGCAATTAAAGGATAGAAGGAGAAGATTACATATGTGTAGTTTAAATATTAAATGTAGATCATTGATCTCCAAATGAAGCTATAGCCAACTACGTTGTAGGAAGGAAGAGAGAAGAGGGAGATTGAAAATTTTAGATGAGAGTTTACAGATTTGGAATTTGTTGCAGGAAGATTGAAATGTACAAAAATTGTAGGAAGATATTTAGCAAAAGCAACAGTAGTGGGAAGAGATTCGAGCATTTGCGAAGACCTTACCAATCTTGTAGAAGCTCACCAAAATCAATGAGGGAAAGGCCCTCGAAAAGAAAATTGAGTAACTAAAGAAGGAAGAACATGTTTTAATAGAGAGGACTCATCCATGGCAGGATGAGGCAATCCAACTATAACAGGAAGTAGATGAGAAGCTTCAAGAGCTTTGACAGAGAGAGAGAGGGAGAGAAATGGTGTAGAAAGTTGTAGAACGTGTGACAGAAGCACTACTGGAAGAGATGAAAAAAGAGGAAAAGTAGTTCACAGAGACTTTGTAACAATTCAACAATACTTACAACCATATTACAGTAAAAAATAGAGGCAAAGCAGCTAAGTGACTCGGGATGAGTCACATGTGTGTTTGGGGCCTATTGGGCGCAGCCCAAGTTGGCCTAAATTTTGGTAAAGACTCTTCATTTTGAGGAGCAAAGTGCTCAGTGGAGAATGTAATGGAGCGCGAAGTGGACCATACAGTAGAGCAGCAGAGCACCAAGTGGACCATGCAATGAAGAAGTTGGAATATAGCACACAATATAAGGACGTCAGAGTGTGTCAAAGCCCCTCGTTTTTGTAAAAGCATGCGATAATGTAAAGGATCAATGGTTATAGCTAATTATTTTAGTGAGTCCATGGTATTGTAATGATATACCCTTGATGTCATAGTATGTATATGGTAAACTAATAAGAATATGAATCATCTTTATGTTCCATATCGGTGTTTATGGTTGAATTATTGTGATCTATAATTTTTGGCAAAGGAAAGACCCTACAGCTCAGTACGCAGAGGCATGAGCCTGTAGCTAAGTGCGTAGATGACTTGTAGCTTAGTGTGTAGGTCAAGAAGTGTTTTTTGTACACGAATTATTATTATAAGCAAATTTTCTTGTGGATTTGGTCCCACATTTGGATGAACCACGGTAAAATCTATGTCTTCATGTGTATATTTCTTTATTATCGATTATAGTGTAGAAGTTTATTACAGATGCATTTTATTACAACACAGAGATGATTTATGAGTTTATATGACATGTTTATGTGATTAAATGAATGTGGTAAAGTAATATATTCATGTTAAGAATAAAATATAATATAAAAAGCCACATCACATAATCCCTCATGGATGCAGAAACTTGGTTCTGTGTACTGCCATAATCACTTCCGGTGAGACTACGATATTCTTGCAGGTCATTGCCGAAAGGGCTAGTGATTAAGGGTTTTGTTGGTTCACAGTATAGATCAAACCTGGGTCAGCACAAATCATAACCAACACTGATCATTCCCTCATGCTCCTACCTTCAATCTAAGAGAGTCATCATCTTCATGCAATAGGGTGACATTGAGATGTTCTTTGTGACAAGGAAGGACAAGTCAACTTGGGGAGATCTCTACAAGATAAACTACTATTATTGGTTGTATATATGCTATTTATATTAATGCAAAGAGTATCATGTTTTCCTATATGTGTTTTGTTACATTTACATTCATGTGTTTCAATGCCTTATTGATTCACTAAATATAGTATTTGAACTATGCTACATAGATATTGTTGATCCTTGGCTTATTTTGGTTGTATGTGCAGGTTGTAATTACAACAATCGGATTTACGATTGGAGCTTACAAGCCAAGAATTTAAATCTTATGGTGGATTCCAAGTAAGCCTCTTTCCTATTCTTTAATTCCTCTAAGGTAAATTCTATATTCTTTGCTTTTTTTTGTTTTATACTAGTACGCTAGGTATAGAGAAGATACTTTTATCTAGAATCGTAAATTTTGAAATAACAAATTGGTGACTCCACTAGGGATCGATTATTCCGTTAGTGGTTTCCTTGACTATAGCACCTTCTTCACTTCTTTAAGTGACCATGATTGATTCACTTAGACCTTAATTAACCCTTGGAAAACCCTTCTTCGAGCTTGATTTTGTTTTTTGTGTCGTATTTTAGCTGAATTTGCCTCAGTGCACCCCTTCTTCTGGAGACAAAGTGCTTCAACACACTCTCTCCTTCTCTGCACCTAGTTGGAGAGCACTGGTGGTTGTTCTATAGATGTGTTGATCCCTATAAGATGCAAAAAATTACTTTTCATTCCTATCTCTCTAATTTACTTGGGTACAACTTGTTTTCCTTATGTATTTGAGTTTTTCCCTATATCTTTGAAGGCAATAAAACACTTGAATTTGTGTAAAATTGAGTGAATTTTCCTTTGGTCATTACTGAAAGGTTCATTTCAGTTTCTTAACAATTTTTTAGTGTTTTTATTTCATTTTTGCAACAAAAAAACTCCCCCTCAATCTCGTGGGTTGGGGGGGGGGGGGCTAAATTGTGTATGAGTGTCATCATATTTTTGATAAGATTTTATTTCGTTCTTTCTTTATTCTTGTTAATTAGGGTTCATATGCATAAATTGATTGTTGAATTTTAAAAGTAAATTGTACATTACAGTTAAAGTTTGTGTGGCTTCTTTCATTAGTGATCAAGTTGCATTCATATGTTTCTTTTAATTTAAAACATTGAAAGAAAAGAAATATATATTTGAATTACATATAGGGATTTGATTTTTATTTGAATAATGAAGTTGAGGAGATCAACCATTGTATCACTTATTTGTTTCATTTTTGACATATTTCTTCTTCCTCTACTTAGTTATGCCTTTCAGTGTTAAAAGGAAAATGGAAAGACTTTTTTTTTTATACTAGTTGCATCATAGGCATGTTTAGGTGACATCGAGTTTTGAGCCATGAAATCAAAACATAATTCAACATCAACTCTAAAATTCACCTCAATTAATGTAAGGAGCATTTGAAACATTAATGCAAACATCTAGAGGTCTAGGTTAGAGCTATGTTCCAATGTCTTTAAGCGTAGGAGCTGTCATTTTTTGTCAGCGCTACATTCAAGGGGTGATATCCCATTCCACGTGCATAAATGTATCAGATCGTTCTCCACATACCTCCTGTTATATTGGATGGTGCTCCACACATGAAAATTATATGATAATGGTCTCATTGTATGGTTACACATTAGAAAACACTAACACAAACCGCGCTTCCATGAACCTTTGAGTATATTTTGAAATTCCACACTACATTGTGATCCTTACTTTAGGTAACTTGGTCTGCCGCCTTGTACACTGTGATACACTGAACCCAACATTCAGGGAAATTTCCTGCTCGTACATAAATTGTTGGTTCACCAAGGTGGTATATTAAGTTAGCAATGACTTGTTCATCCTTATCTACCTAGTTTCCCCTTTGTTTTATTTGTGTCTTTAATTTCTAAAATCAATTAATTAACCGCAAAACAAAATCCTCACAATGGAATAACTCCTTAGTGGATCTGAGGTTGAAACTAATGGGGAAAACTACCAAGTCTACCAATCAAGAAAACCCCTCTTATGGGAATCCTAATCCTTTTTCTCCTTTTGGAAATATTGGTGCTCCTTATATGTCATTGTTGTGCCTTCCTATATTTACCATTGGTTTACCAGTTTCATTATTTTCGAACCCTATGGTTCTAAATGTGAAAACTACTCCTCAACCAAGTGTTCCTTCAATTGAACAACATCAACCTTAAGTTGATCCTAAATTTGATCCTTTTCCTTCTTCACTTGTTGTTTCTTCATCCCTTTGTTCCTCCCTGCCTAGTGGAATTCTTTATTATAGTAACCAAGATGCTAAGAATAAGAAGAAGAAAAATAAGAAGGGGGGTAACCAAGAAACCATTTCTACTAATGCAAATAGTATGGAGGAACCTTCCATTCAACCCCACAAAGTTAAATTCACTTGCAAGTTATGTAATGGTGACCACATTATTAGATATTTTCCTAGTATTTCCAAGGTATTAGAAATGTGGTCCATGAGCTCACATCATCATTTTCCATCAACTTCTAGAGATCATGCTAGTGACAAACCATTGACTAGTGATCATAAGGTCCATAGAAAGAAGGGTAAAGTTAAGTTTCTTTGTAAGTTATGTTAAGGGAATCATCCAAATCACCTTTTCCCTTTTATGGTTCAAGCATCCAAACTATTGGAAACCCTTACCGCTTCTCAAAAGCATCTTCCATTGAGTTACAAGAAGCTTTCCCCTATCCTCCACTAGTTGATGAAGTGATTGATTAAAATCTATCTCCAATCAATCCCACTATCTTTGAACATGAAGCCCATGAGTCCATTATCAACCAACCATTGGTTGAAAAAATGGTTGTATCCATATTTATTTGACATATTTCTCCTATAGGGACAGAGTCTCATATCGCTCAGGTTCTTCTAATTTCTTCAGGTTCTAATGAACTACGGGGCAATCCTCATATTCAAATGGGAGAGGGGGACAATCATCCCATTACCATGGCACAAGGGAGTAGTTATCCTATTCCTTTAGCATAATGGGGTAGTTATTACATTCCCATGACACTCCCTCCAAGTAGTATGGTCACTTCCTTTGATTGGAGTTGACTGGCAGGATATCATCTTCCTCCTTATGTGCCCTTCAAAATCATAGTATAGGCTTATAATATGCACATACCTGGAATAGTCATAGAAAATCATATGTTAGATTTTTTACTCAACTACTTGGAAACCTTTAGGTTCTCCACAACTTGTTTCTGTTACCCATAATATATTGGCTTTTAATAGAGGAACTAGTCAACCATTGGGGATCCTTCCTTAGCTTCCTATTACTTCGAGAGGAAAGATTGTCTATAAAGATGTGATGGTAGTTAAAGTCCTTTTTGTATTTTAAATTTAATCCTTCGGCATGAATATGTTTATGAGATGGTAGCTCTTATCTCTTCACCCTTCCATGTCATGTGTTTCCTGCATGAAGGAAGAATTGTGACCATTGACAAACTTTCATTCGTTAGTCCTAATTTGACTTGCAATCAACCAAATTCCCTAAATGGTCCTTATATGCAAGTGGTATCTCCCCTACCACAGATTAATTTTGTGGCAACTTGTTCCATGCTCGTATCTACTCATGATCTAATTGGTGATGTCATGCATCATGTACTAGAAGTGGTGTTGCCTTATCTTTCCATTGGATTCTTTGATATGTGTCCCTTCTATAGAATTATTCTCCCATCTCATGAGAGCCTCTTGGAAGCCATGGACTTTTGTAGGTCATAATAAAGATCTCGAAGTAGAGTTCTTTTTCTTCTATCAAGCTCATTAAAAAATGAAACAAGGTCTATGAGCATATTTCTTTTCCTATGGGAAGCTAATTAAGCAATGAAATCGATCCCTTTCCAATTCGAGTATTTGATTAGATCTCATAAAATACCAGTAGATTCTTTCACTTTATCTCATAAATGAACCTTCATTCCATCCACCTATTAGCAACCAATAGTCTACTTAGGTGCATGAAGTAAAGCTTGGGGGGAATGTACCTCGAACTAAGTCATTATGTTGGTGGCATGCAAACTCATTTCAAGCATATTTTTTCTCTATTTCAAGCTTGTGTAAAAATGGAACCACTCTCAAGCATAATTTTTAAAAAAAATCAAACTACTTTCACGTACTCTCAAGTAGATATTTCCACTATTTTAAGATTGTGTAAAAATCAAACCAATTTTAAGCATAGTTTCCCATGTTTCAAGCTTATGTAAAATCGAAACCATTTTCATATTTTCCCTCGTGATTGTTATTTTTTATCATCTTGATTATGACATATCAACATTGGTTTTCTCATTCCATCATCACCATCTGCTTGGATGATCATATACTTTCACTTGGTTGTTTTACCCTTTCCTCGAGAACCATTGTGATGAGTAATTTTATTAACCAGCCTCTTCACCTCTTGTTTTAAGAAGTTCCATCGTGATCATAATCAATTTCTACCCTTTATACCAATCATTCCCCTAAGAGGAGTTATCTTTCATCTCTTTTCAGACTCCTTAAATATGAAAATATTGTCGAGCGCTTGTCTTTTCAAACTTGTTAAAGTAAATGAAAGACATTTACTCAGTATAAGTTTAATCCTTTTCTGGGTTGACATAGATTATTTATGAAAAATGAATACCTTAGTCAAACATGGCTAAGAGGTTCTACTGAGTATCATTTTCTACCTTTTAAGACTAAAGAGATAACTTTACAAAAATTAACCTTTGGAGTTTTCTTTTTTGCATCATTTTCAAACTCTCTAAACATGGAAAAGGAGTTGAATTTCACCTTTGCTAGACTTGTAAAAACATCAAATAGTGATGGACTCGTTGAACACAATGGGACCAAACCACTCCTTCTCATGGTTTGTTAAATATACTTAGAGGAATTCATATGAAGGATGAAATTACAAATCAATCATATGTTATCCTCAAGCTTGTAGAAAATAAAGAGTAACTGACCAAAAATGGTTGGCTAAACTGGGAAAATAGGGTATTCTACCTATTAATGGAAACGAGTCGCTCTTTAACATGAAACTTCTCCACTTGATATTCTTGGTTTTTGGGTTGGTAAATATCCTTATCATTTTGGTTCATCATACCATATCAAATCCTCTACTTTTGGTTTTGGTTCAATGCTACCAACTCCATTCATTGTCGCAAATATGTTCAAGAGAGGTGATTCAGTTAATATCTGCTATGATAAAATTAAGCCTTCATTTCATCTCTACCATTCCTACACTAGTTCCACATCAGCATCATTTGAGCTCAAATCATGATACATGTTACGTGTGATTGATGGGGGATATATCAAGGCCCTCTTGTAACGGGTCACTTCTTATTGACATCAGCTCATTATCTAGGAAGTTGACTTAGAAACTCCCTTAGGTACCTTGGATCTTACATACATCAATGAAAAATTTCCTTTCTCTCGATGACATGTTTTCATCATTGGCCTTTGAACGAAAGATTATGTGTGGTGTTCGACTTCAACTCATTCATTCACTCCATATGGATTGTGCTATAGTACCTTGAGAACCATTAACATCATCGGTGGTTTCTCTCATGTCTGCTAATGACTTACATTTTTGGTTGGAAATCAGGTGGTGTATACCATGTTCAACATCATCTCATTTATTCACATGGTTAGACTCATACATTGGATGATCGAGTGAATGAGATAAAATACCCTAGATCTAATTTCATCCATTCGAGCTTCAATTTTAGGATTAATACATGTTATAGCTCCAAATCTCACTCTTGATGTTTCTGATGCTGCACTCGTGGCCTAGGGAAACCCCTCCTTCCAGACTTGGTCCAAATACTTAAAAAACAATGTTTTACTCCCTATACGCGACATTTCCCTGAGCTAAACACATGTGTACGCGGGTCTGTGTATATGCAACCCACGTATATGTCTTAAAACACTTAAAAAAAAGTAAATCTCCTTAATTTCGGGCAAAGATCATGAGTTTTACCTGTTGATTACCTATTAATGCCTGTGGCTCAACTATTCCCAACAAATTCCCAACTAAAAAACTACTTTCGGAGAAGTATAAAAAGGCTTCAATGGGAAGGCCTAAGGGAGAGGAGAGAGAGAAAGATCACTCTACTTAGATTATCCCTGACCAGGTCTGAAGATCATTATGCTTCCAACACTTCCCCCATCATAGGGAACCCTTCTTTCCTTGTGTTATGATGTCTTTCTACTACTTGAGATATCTTGGAGTAAGTCATGGAAGGGGTTTGTTGAAGGCTTGAGACTGGAAGAATCTGAAGGACGGTTCCGTTTAGATCTTGTGAAAGGAAGGCTCAGGTGAAATCATTCCTTTTTGTACTTTATTTATCTATAATAAAAGAAACACTTGTCTTGTTCCCGATAAAAATCTTCTTCATGTTTATGATATCAATGTTATAATTCACATATGAATGGTTGTTTTAACTGTATAACTAACTACCTTTCAATATGCTATGAAGATGATTTCTTTATGATGCTTGGTCAATATATTGTTATGATTTCTGGAATTGATTGTTTTGTAGGTTGAAGGACTAAAAGGAACTTCAAGAGGGTTTGGACCCTGGCTGGATCTTCCCAAACAAAGGACCCCTAGGTGCACCTCTCTTCGTATATTTTGTTTATATTAGCATCATGGATGTATGGAATGTGTGTTTTTATTTGTAGATAACCTCTGATCTGCTAGGGTATCAACCCAAGACCCTAGGGGAATTTATCCCTTAATAATATAAGATTATATAATATGATGGCCGCGATCATACACAAAGTCATCCAAGCATGGGTCCACTCACTTTCATCAGTGGATGCGACTTCTTGATAATTATACGTTGGGTTTATGGGGCCTGACCTAGGTTCAACATTAGTTATCCAAACAAATCCCTACACTACTGGCCCTTTCGGCATCAGCCCGCGAAGTGCGAAACAAAGTCTCACCCAAAGCAGTATGGGGGAATGCTGGAACCAAGTTTCTGCACCCTGAAATGGTCATGATGTCGGTTTATACCCTCTACTCTGACTTTCACGCAGGTCACTAAACCTTAGAGCTCTTTCAGTCTACCCTTTATTCCACCCTTCCGTACCTCCACAAAGGTGTATGATTTACCTTCGTGCATCCCTAACCTGTGGTCTAGGTACTTTCGCACAGCTAAGACAATGTTTTATATAGGTTCCCAAGTTATCTCAAGAGTATTACTTATCTTACTAATCTATCGCAGTTAGCACCACGTAAAATGATATCCTTGCATTCAATTAACTAATACAATCACATATATTCATGCATCACATGAACATTGTATATTAAACCCAAAACGCAATATAATCAAGTGCATTAACAAGAAATAAATACAAATAATTTGTAGCATACTTCTCTTTATTGATATCTTTCAATTTAATACACTCTATCTTCCCTGTGCACACAGCTGCAGGAGTCCACGCACTCAGTCGTGAACTTCCACCCTAGGCCTCTGTGCACTCAGCTGTAGAGCCTCTATCTATGCTAAGACCCAAAACACTTAGACTTCTCTACGAAACTCCAATGATTCTCACTACTCCTTACTTAGAGCTTACTTACTTAGCTCCTTTTTATACAATCCCAGGTCCGTGGACCATGGGTAGATCATTATAGCTGAATTGAAACTTTACAAAATAAGGGCAGACAACCCTTTATGAATCTTGACACCTTCATGATCTGTGACCACAAAATGCAAAGACTTTACAACATTATTACAAAATTATCGCAAAACATGGGCTTTTAGCCCCAAAACTGCTCTTGGGGGAACCCGTTCCCAAAAGGACCCCAACAAAAACATGATGACTCGCCCTTGAGTCACTCTACAAGCCTAGAGATCTTGCGAAGACCTCCTAGCTTGACTTGTATGACGGTAACCTCGGCGGCGCATTGTGCAGCCGCCTGCTTCACTTCTTCAACCAATTTCTTTGTTGCTAGTCCTGAACTGTCAGCATGAAGCTTCTACTGAGTTGCTTGTAGATTAGAATTCTTGTCATTAATAGATGCCATGATCGAATAAGCCTCATTCAACTAGGGCTTTGAGAGTGCTTTCAGCACCAGCTCTTTGTGTTGCACTGCATCTACCTATTATTTCAATGTTTTTTCGTACAGTATCTTTGCTAGTCTCTGTGTGAGAGAGAAGATGCATGCTTTACCTTTTACTTCATCATAGTTCTATTGTAGTTCTCATGCCTCTGCCTCTAGCCATTGTACATTAGGATCCTCATGCAGTCTCGTCAGGACATCGAACGACTGTTCAAAAAGCCATGTGCAATATGCTACTACACTATCTACCGCTGCTATCACCTTTGTGATAACCGTTGCACGCTACTCCTTTACTTCTCATGGAGTTGAAAGCTGGGCCTTTAACTATAAATCTGTAATTTGTAGGTTTAGATCCAGCTAAACCTTAGCCAGCTGTGTGTGAGCATTGCACACCCCTGTAGCAAGCTTACAAACACGCACCTCCACTGGTTCTCCCTCGGGAATGTCTAACTCTGGGACCATTCAACATGCCTCCTCCACGACTTGAACTGTGTGCTTGTTTCGATCAGTTACCTCGGTCACAATGGTGAGGGAAGAGTCTCGTTGTAGGGCCAGCTGCACATTATTGATTTGCTCTTCACTAATCACCTGCATAGCGTGATGTTCACGAGCCCTTAGCTCTGTGATCACTCCATCCTGCAGTAGGTGGAGTGCCTCACCAAGGAGCACTTCCAAATTCAACCCCACTCCCTTGAGGGCACTAACAGTGGGCCTGTCAGCTTCATTTTCTATGATCATTGCTCCATCCGGTAGCACTATCACTCGGGAGTCCTTCTCACGCAGCATCTTGGCAGCTTTTGAAGTAGTGATAGTGAGGCTGGTGGACATCATGCCACCCTATGATGCATGGATCTACAAATCCTGTAGACCCATATAGATGGCCCTGAATAGTTGTTGCTATTACTTCTCAAATTGTTGCAATACCTCTGCAATGAAATCCCACACCGTGTCTCCAATGTCATGCAAATCTCCCTCTGTTAGGGTGACTGGGTCCAACGATGTCTTGATGGCCTTGGATATCTTCTGTGACCCCACTTTTTCTTATTCTCTTAGAAGTTTGATGTGGTCCAACATCATCTTCAGGTTCGCTCCATGCTTCTCTATTCACTCATCCATTTCTTCCTTTGTTTCGGGCGAAGGTGACCTCCCACCTTTGTTAGAGCCACACTTTATTTTGTCTGTCTACTTTTCCACCTGTTGGGTAACATTGCGCTCTACCTGGGACTTTTCAGTGGCCTCCTTCTTCCTTTTCTTCGTCATTTGTGCCATCTTGAGCTTGGCCTCCTCCTTTTTGCATTTCCCGATAGACTTACTCGACCCCGCCACCAAGTCTAAGGCAGTGCACCATTCTGCCGACCAATGATCAAGAACTACACCAATCGCATCATCTATGGGCAAGTAAGGAAATTCATTCCATGTTTTCTTAGCGTCCTTTCGTGTCATGATCAATACGTGGCGAAATTCTTCCTTGAACTACGCGTACTCCTGTAGTTCAGTAACACAGTGGGCGACAATCGCGGTTTGCGATTCATAGCCATGCATATGTTCATTTCCATCAAGATCTAGAAGATCTTACTATCCTTGATGTGTTGAGCATCCTTGGTCGCCCACAGTGAAGCGTACTTCACTGGTTCTGGCAGGTCCGACGTCACTGAGGGGAATTCACTGTCTTTTGGAAGCTCCTAGGCTACCAACACAATAGACAACAAGAGCCACAAATAGTGGAAGGTCTTGTTGAGCTCCTGTGCCTTGTGGTAGTGCACAAGGAACTCACCGTAGAGATAGAACACCTAATTAAACTCGACTTCTTTAGTGAATTGGGCCGCTAAAGCGACGACCAGTGCCAACAATTCATCTGTGCGACACTTCCTCATAACTTTTCCTGCCAAAATTTGCATGGCCACCTTGACCACAAGATCACAGATACTTGAGATGGCATAGCCTGGAAACTTCTTCACAAGATTGAATTTCTTCTTCGTGGCCTCCGTGAGGGCCTACTCACCACCTTTTACCCAAACATCATGGTCAGATTCTCCCCTATATAGGGTAGTCGCGTGATCCTATGGATCAACCTGTCGGTGATGGGTATCGGCTCCTCTAGCCATAGACACCCATTGTTCACCAAGCATAGAAACTACTTGATTACTAATACAGTAATGGGTGTGTGATTATAGTGTGGAACCCATAGAAGGTTGAGCAGAACTACCTTGTCTACTCCCCTGAGAAACTTCCATTGTTCCAATGTAGTAATCCCGATGGTTGTGTGAACAACGCGACGCATTAGCTGCTTTGTCGCCAAGTGTGGGAAATTCTCATGGTCATCTAAGTCCCAATATTCCAATTTTAATAGAGGAGCCCACCCTAAGTGTGGTCCTTCAAAGACAATCTCATCCAGTAGGAAAAGTGTGTGCAAGGCGACCTTCCTTTCATTAATGTCCTTCGGCAATTTGGTCTTACCTTTGCGGGGAGGGACGTATTCTAGAAACTTAGTGATAGGGTCAGAACCCTCAACTTCAACTTCCTCCACTTCCACCCCCAAGTCCTCCTCCAGCTCTATGTTAATGGTTTTGCCCTTTTCCTGTGCGGTGGGTTTGTCCTTTGGTGGGTTTCTTCTGGGCAATGCTCGCACCGGTATCGTAGCTTGGTTGCCCTTATTATCCTTCACACTCTCTTTGGTCGGGGCAGGCTTCAGTCTAGGCATCCATGGTGACTTGAGACTTCAACTAGTACCTGTGCAACCTCTGAATTAGCCCCCTCTACCTCCATAATAACCTCCGGTACAGGCTCGCACCAATATCGTAGCTTGGTTGCCCTTATTATCCTCCACACTCTCCTTGGTCAGGGCAGGCTTTGGTCTAGGCATCGGTGGTGACTTGGAGACTTCAGCTAGTACCTGTGCAACCTCTGGAGTAGCGCCCTCTACCTACATAATTACCTCTCGTACAGCCCCCTCAGCTGTCACTGCTTCAACATCCATAGCTTCGAATCCTAGGCTAAAATGATGGATGAAATTGTGGTTGGATTCTGGAAATCAATCAAACACTAGGTAATCAACCAATGCTTCGAGGAATGCACAGATCATGCAAATATCAGAGCTCACCAACTCAATGTTCAAAATCCCAAGTGTTTTTCATTGGGCCTCCACCTATCATTCATAGGCCATTTTGAATTCAAATCTGACCGTGGCCCCCAGATTTGGTTCATTAATGTTGAATTGGTGGCAGATCTCCAAGGACCTTACCCATAACTTGTGTCTTAAATGGAAGTCGCCTGCTCCATTTGGCCACATTCTTATCGTCCAATCATGAACAGTGACTTTAATGGTCACTTTTCGGCTAACTTGCGTTATTTTTCCCTGGGTAGCGCAACTCTCATCGCGTTGTCGTGAACCCTGTAAAATTTGCTTATTTCGTACAATCCTCTAATCCTGCAGTTCCCCAACCCGAGCAACATAGTTTAGAGTCCTGCACCTCCTTTCAGTTACCTAGATCGCCAAGACTATGCTACCTACATATAGTCACCTGGCTGGATCATCAATGTATGGCTTCAGTTGGTTGCCATTCACCTTTCCTGGGAAGGGATCTCTATTCAATTTAACCAACTGAACTGCTCCACCATCAGTAATATCCTTAATGAAATAGGGCCCTAGCCAGTACATTCTAAATTTCCCTGGAAATGTATCAAACTTACTATCATATATAAAAACCAAATCATTTACCTTGAAGGTGCACAGCTTAATGTGTTGATCATGCCATGATTTTTCGCCCTACTTTTGGACCTATTAGTGAAATCCAGCCAGAAATATTTCTTCCTCAACTCAGCAAGCTGCGCGAGCCTCTCTTACAGAGCTCCACGATCCATCATACCTGTGAGTGCCACTATGCACAGACTAGTCACAATGTATTCCATGGGTATCACTGCTTCAACACCATATACAAGCCTAAAGGGCGTCTGCCTAGTCAACTTTTTGCATGTTGTTCGATAGGCCCATAGTACAACGGGTATGCATAGGTCCCAATCACATTCCTGAGGGTTACAAACCTTGGTCAGTGACTTCTCCAGCACTTTATTGAATGCTTCCACCATCCCATTAGCCTACGGGTGATGAGGCATGCTTTTTTGGTGATATACTTGAAATTCGTCTATTAGCGCGCTGATCG
Organism: Pinus taeda; assembly: GCA_000404065.3. Taxonomy (NCBI): domain Eukaryota; kingdom Viridiplantae; phylum Streptophyta; class Pinopsida; order Pinales; family Pinaceae; genus Pinus; species Pinus taeda. The sequence goes on from APFE030955369.1 coordinate 107,552, forward strand.
TCTCGTTTAGAAAGTGTGTACCACAATCACTCATCAAAATATTTGGACACCCAAATCGCGTCAATACATACTCAAAGAGAAACTTCACGATGGTCACACCTGTGCAGTCCTTCAGAGGCTGCACCTCTGCCCATCCAGTCAAATACTCAGTCATGGCGATAATGTACCGTGCCCCTATCTTCTTTCCTTGGGGCTGAATGGGTCCCAAAAAACCTATCGCCCATTTCTCAAAAGGTTGTAATGTCATCTATGGGTTTAGAGGCAGCTCATCTCTCTGCGATGGCCTACCAGTCTTATGGCACACATCACACACCCTGCAATAGGTTTTGGAATCCTAATGGAGGGTTGGCCACCACAACCCTATGCGTAGAATCTTCTACGCGGTCACTCTCCTACATAATGGCCTCACACGGCGCCCCCATGACTGTCTGCGAGGATACTGCTCCTTTCAAACTCCGGTACATATCATTGTAATGCTTCATTAGATCCCATTTTGTATAGATGGCTAGCAATTATAAAAAAGTCTGTCACGCACACCACTAACCCCTTTTTTTGTTGGATGGTGTAGCCTTCTAGGGTAGTTCCTGTCGTTAGGAAGTGTATTATTTCTTCAAAGTGACCATTTGTGATGCGTACTACAAATAGTTGTGTGTCAGGGAATCCCTCCTCCAAATTAGTGGGCTCTTGCCCCGTTTCGATGCGCAGCAGATGGTCTAGTCCCATGTTCATTCATCCAGGCCTCACAATAACCTCAAAATCATACTCCTCGAATAATAACATCCACTTACATATTCACCCACCCAACACAGGCTTATTAACTAGGTATTTCAACACAGAATGATTTGTATACATCTTAAAATGCCCACCCAACAAATAGTGTCAAAACTTCTGGAGTGTGTATACCATGCCTAATCCTTCGTGCTCGGTGGTGGAATAGTTCTTCTCAACCTTGGATAACCTCCTACTTGTGAACCCTGTAGGATGGTCCAATTCTCCTCCGTCGGCCTATCTCAGTACTACTCCCAGTGCTATACCTGACATGTCTACATGTACATGAAACTCCTGCTTCCAATCCAGGAAGACTAAAATCAACATGGTGGCCATTTTTCCTTTCAATACATCTAAGCTTTTCTAACAATCCTCATTCTAATAGAACGTGACATCCTTTTTCAACAACTTCTCCATAGGCGTAGTGATCTGGGCGTAGCCCTTGATAAACTTCTTGTAATACCCAGTATGTCCCAAGGTTGCGTGTATCTATTTTACACTCCTCGATGCCTCCAAGTTAAGTATCACTATGTTCTTCGTGGGATCTACCATCAGTCCCTGTCTACAAACAACATGACCTAACAGAGTCCCAAAAGGCACACAAAATAGACATTTCTTCAAATTGAGTACAATCTAGTACCTTCGATAGGTATCTAGCATTAAGTGCAAACTTGCCACATAGCATTTTACCAACTCAAACATAGTCCAGTCATCAAAGTACACCTCCAAAAATTTATGAATGAAGTCTTTGAATGCAAAAATGACTACGCGCGAAAAACTCACAGGCGCATTCTTCAATCTGAAAGGCATTATAGTGTACTAAAAAAATCCCCATTCAGTCGCGAAGGTCATCTTGCTTCTATCTTCAGGCGTGATTTTGATCTGGTGGTACCTAGAGAACCTATCAATGAAGGAGTATGCTTCCTAGCCACCTACATTATCTAATACCTCATTAGTGAATGGAGTCAAAAAGGGATCATGTATGCAAGTGTCATTCAACATCCTGAGATCTATGCATATCCTTATTTTATCCTTCTGCTTCTTTTCCTATACCACCATTGGGCTTACCTAATCAAATTCTTCTACAAGCTTAATGATGCTTTCCATGAGCATCTTATCCAACTCCAAGTGGACCTTTTCCTTATACTTTGGATAGAGACGGTAAGGTATTTGCTTAACCAACTTCGCATCGTGTTTTAACGTGATCTTCATAACGCCCAAGTCTCCTATTATCCCCTTTAGCTTCCTAAACTTAGTAGGGAACAAATCCTAGTATTCGCGGAGCAATTTAGTGACCTTATCTACCATTGCATCATCCTAATAATATCAAATATTTGAGAATTCGGGATCCACCTCCGTACCAATATTTACCTGTTTCATTTTCCATGGTGCGTTTATATCATGATTCTCGATCTGCGGTCCCTCAACCTCGCAGTGACCCTCAATTTCAGTGATATTAATCTTTTGTAGATCCTTGTCTTCTTCCTTAGCAGTCACGTTATAGCATTCCAGCATGTGGCTCAACTGAGTAGTCCAATCAGGTTGAATTAGATCCAAAGGGTCACACAGTATCCTAAAGATTGCTACTTTAACTTCTTGTAGCACTTCGTCAATATAGTCAAACTGATCTTAGAAGCTAAACATCATTATGAATTGTTCACGCAGAATATCCCATTCACCTTTGCCATGGCTGACCTCTATCTCCAATTACCAATTCATCGAGATGAAATCCAAGGTATGATAGAACAAGTGCACCCATTCAGGTTGGGGCTTCGCTCCATAAGCCTCAGCCCATTTGGCCAAGTGTGTGCATGGATGATCCTTCTCATCATATTTCTCTATTACTCATACCTTTGGCTTCCCAAAGCATGTTCACATCATCCTCCTACACTCATGCCAATCGTCAAAGCTACCCTTGTGCGTACCCAACCATTTTGCCGGCGTAGCATGCAGTGCCCAATTCAAAGCATGGAAGCGCTACTCCTCTAGTATGTCCCTCGCAAATGCATCCAAAAACACATCCACATCATTCAAGCCATTGTAAGTGGGCAGATTTTAGTGCAGTGACCAGGTCATCATGTTACAACTCAACGTGGTGACTTCATGTAATCGATTCTACCAACACTCTAATTCTTCATCCGAGTTTGAGGTGCAAGAACTCTCACAATCCCATGTAATTCGGACATCTGCTGTCGGATTCACCTAATTTTGGTCTTGCATTGTTATTTTATATATGCAATCCAAATCATCATCATTCTCATAATCGCGGACTGGTTCAGTATAGCAAGATCCTTCAGCAGGATCTAGGGGTACTATTCCATGAAGCAATTTCTTTTCGAATATCATCTCTCACTTCTTTAGGTTGATTACCCCGTTCATTTCAGTAGCCCAATCAATTCCAACGAGCACAGGGTAGGGGTTGTTGTCATCCACAATTTCTATCACTTCAAAGTCATCCAATGCGCTCATGCATTCAATTTCTATAGTTACTCCTTGCAGTCGTCCCATGAGGATGATCTTCTGTTGATTTCCATCCTTAACTGAATCGGAGACCATTACAATGTGGGTCTCCCCATCCGCTCCCAAATCTACTTTCATAAAACGTTCGCGTCTGACCCCAAATCGAGAATAACCTAATCCATTTCATATTCTCCTATCTATGCAGTGAGTCTCATCTCACGCCGTGTCCTTCATTTATGCTTACAAATCTTTCGTACCATGCACGATTCACCTAGAGTGTTTCTAGCGCATCTATTTATAAGTTCCTGTAACCCCTTCACAGCGTTGCTATCATGTAAAAGCTTCATGCAGGTCTTTAGAAAGGTCATAAGCATAGAAGGGTCCATTTCCTTATCAGACTTATTCCAGCTCCCTGAGGTAGAAGCCTCAGTGAAGCTCTTCTTTGCTTCCATGTTAATTTTGCATGCAGGCTCCAAATCAAATTCAGCCTCCTTCGTCGAAGCTTTGAAAACCCATGTGTTATCTTCGGGTTGTTTCCCCTTATCATCGCTCATTGGAATCCCACTTTTGAGCACTATATTCAAATTTGGATCCTCTTTGCAAGGCTCAAACCTCATCATCTGCAGGTTCAGAGTTGGTTGCGGTGGTAGCACCCCTTTTTCATGTATCCTTGCTATTAGTGTAGGACAGTCCTCCATCTCATGATCAAATTGAGTACAATATTTGCATGACAGACAAGTTGCGTTAGTGCATTCATGGGCATAGTGTCCTGCTCCTCCACAATTGTAGCAGATTAGCTATCCCTGACCTCTGTCAGGTCCTCCTCCGCCTCGATCTCGTCTAGGCCCCTAAAATCTTGTTCATGCCATCCCATCTCTCTCGTCAAGGGGCTGTATTTCTACCTGAACTCTATAGGTGGCTGTTATATCCATCATCAATTTGTAACTTCGGCAGTTGCACTCATCATGCCCTACTGATCTGCAGAAGTTGTAGAATAGTTGTTGCGGTGTTTGTACAAACTTATGTAGCAAATGACAATTATCAGTTATATGTTTCCTTACTACCTGACATCTATCGCACCACAATTCAGGCCCCGCGCTCGGTCCTGCTTTGGCTTTTGACCTCAAAGGCATTAGTCCTCCTCCTACAATATAGTTCACAAATACTGAGTAGTGGTCTTTGTCATGCCCTTGATCTTTACATTTCAGACACCATATCTCTTTGCACACCTGTGGTCGAACTGTTCTGTCCTACTTCAAAATTTGCATTTCGAGGCAAATATTCTGCAACTACACATGATCTATTGAACCCCTAGATTCAAATCTTGTATCGATGTTTCATGCAGTCTCATTGCAATCTCCAAAGCCTCTGCCTGAGTCATAATCTTTTTTTGTGACAGTGCAACCCTTAGGTGAGGTAGGAGTGAAGCCATGAACCATTTGTGGTGTTGTCCATTTGTTAAGTTCATATTAGCTTCGCAAATTTTACATTTCAATCTCTAATCTAATTCCCAAGGTGTCTCACTTGGTTTCATCGCGATTTCCTTAAACCCCACAATCGACTGCACCTTGGATTTAGGCCTACTGAGCTCTTTATTCAGCATGGTCAGGATCTTTTCCAACTCAATTTTTGGGTTATCATTAGAGTACTTGATGTACCAAGTTAGCACATGATCCTATAAAGCACTAACCAATGTTGCCTTCTTCATGTGATCATTTGTGACGCCCTAAGCTTTCCATATAGCTTTTACGACGAACCAGAACTAGTCTGAATCCTCATTTCCGAAGCCCTTAAACAAAGGAAGCTTCATTGAATTCACCATATAATTTACCATATTGAACTATGGTGGAGGTGGGAGTGGTGTGGGCAAGGTCGTAGGTGACGGTGGTGAAGTTTGAGGTGGCAGTCACGAGAATCCCCGTTTTATTAACTGAACTACACTTCATAGAGAAGCTTGTGCTATTCCCTCTTCATCACCCAATGGAGGTGAAATCAATGGGCTATATTCAGGACCCTTTCATCCTTTGTTCCTGTAAGTCTTTCCATTTCGCGTGGCTCCCATCATCAGGGTAGCTACATAACCCTTTTTCGCACAATAACATCTTAAACTAGGTATTTAAAGACTTCAAGTACTTACCTCGCGGACCCTTGAAAAAGGCCGCTGTGCCTCGCTATAACTAACTGAGGTATCGACCACGAATTCAATCAGAAATCCTCCTATGATACGATCAAGCCAATGATCAACAACGCGAGTGATCTTATCTTCATAAGCTTCCAGTGTCTGTACTAGCTCTGGGGTCTAGAAAATAGGACCATCAAGCCTGCACCTTCCTTGGCGATCCTCTAGCTTCACGATCCACTCATATAACTTAACTGGAAAGGAACATAAAAATATCTCGTGGATTTTTGTATACAGGTACCTGTCCAGCCACTGTTCCTTTGTCAGCCATGGATTTCTATTCTCCTGTTCCATGAATTCGTGGATCTTCCTATCCAACCAGTCTTCGACCTCTTTCTTAGTTGGATTCTAGTGATACGACATCACATATCTCTCATGCAGATTCTAGTCCTGGCAACGAAACCATTTGTTGGCTTTGTGGGACCTAACCCAAGTTTAGTGTTTGTTAGCCAAACAAATCCTTACACTACTTGCACTTTCAATATCAGCCCATGGAGCGTGGACATAAGTCTCATTCGAAGTAATATTGGGGGATTTTGGAACCAAGTTCCCGCACCCTGAGATGGTCATGATGTTGGTTTATACCCTCTACCCCTACTTTCACGCAGGTCACTAAGCCTTAGGGCTTTGTCAGTCTACCCTTTATTCCACCCTTTAGTACCTCAGCGAAGGTGTACAATTGACCTTTGCACAACCCTAACCTGTGGTGTAGGTACTTTCACGCAACTATGATAATGTATTATATAGGTTACCAAGTTATCTTAAGAGTTTTACTTATCTTACTAATCTATCACAGTTAGCACTACATAAACTAATATCATTACCTGCGTTCAATTAAACAATACAATCACATATATTTGTGCATCACATGAACATTGTAAATTAAACCCAAAACACAATATAATTAGGTGCACTAACAAGAAATAAATACATAGAATTTGTAGAATTCTTCTCTTTATTGATATCTTTTAGTTTAATATAGACTCTATCCACCCTGTGCACACAGTTGTAGGGGTCCACACACTCAGCTACTGACTTCCACCCTAGACCTCTGTGCACTCAACTGTAGAGCCTCTACCTACGCTAAGACCCAAAACACTTAGACTTCCCTATCAAAACTTCAATGCTTCTCACTACTCCTTACTTTGATCTTACTTACTTATCTCCTTTTCAGATAATCCCATGGTTCGAAAACCATGGGTAGATCTTTACAGCTGACTTGACACTTTAGAAAATAAAGGCAGACAACCCTTTATGACTCTTGACACCTTTGCACTCCATGACCACATAATGTGGACACTTGACAACTTTATTACAAAATTATCCCAAAACATGGGCTTTTAGCCCCAATATTGCTCTTGGGGGAACCCGTTTCCAATATTGTACACGTAGTGTTAACTTATGTGTTTAGCATCAGTATGTCTCACTCAAAAAAGATATCATGATAAAAATGTATTCTAACAGATGATGATGTCAACTAGTTATTCTTGATTTGGACTTGTCACAAGGTAAAGCACTTCAGTCATCACCTACCATTTCATACTTTATACTTTAGGAGGTTATAGGCCATTTTGTGACATCTAGTCAATAAGCATGCAAACCAGGTCAATCAACATTCGTGAACATGTTGTGATCATCCCTTCAAAAATACCTAAGCATGACGTTTCCAAAAAGTTTTAGTTTATGGGATTAATTGCTCAAAATAAATGTTTTTAGTCCCAATGCACCCTATCCCTTTAGCCACTAGCATTCAATTCTAGTTACTCCCTTTTGCGCCAGCACTGGTCAACACTAGTTGCTCATTCTTGAGGGTGCACTGATTCTAGAAATTTAGGAAAATTAAAAATATTTTAGAATCTTCCTCTTCCAAAAGCTTCAAGGGGTTGTTTTAACCATTTACTATGGATAAGAAGCTCAAATCCTATCTAATACTACCTTGGAGACTTCACCTCTTATACCTTGATCTCATCCTCCCATTATAAGTGGATTTCAAGTGATTATGATAAACCATAATCCACCATCCCCCTCCTATAAATTTACTACCATCCATAACATAAAGTTTTTCTTTCGGAGACTGGTCATGCCCTCATGTTGCTACCTTGAATCTAAGAGAGTCATCTTCATTATGCATTAGGGTGACGTTGAGGTGTGTTTTGTGACAAGGAAGGAAAAGTCAACATTGGGAGATCTCTACAAGATCAACTACTATTATTGGCTCTAAACTCTCTCATATTTCTATAAATAAAAATATTATCATGTTTTTCTATATGTGTTGTGTTACATTTACATACATGTATTTCAATTCCTTGTTATGTAGATGTTGTGGATCATTGGCTTGTTTTGGTTGTATGTGTAGCTTCGAATTATAGAAATCAAAGCTATGATTGGAACTTACAGGCCATGAGGAAAGAAAATGTTGTGATGGATTCCAAGTAAGCCTATTTTGGATTCTTCAATTTCTCTAAGGGAAACTCTATATTCTTTGTCTTCTATTATTCTAGACTAGTTCACTCGGTCTAGGGAAGATACTTCTTTTCGCAATCGTAAATATGCATAACACTTGTAATGATTCAAGATAATGAGAATAAGTGGGATATAATGTCTTGACGGATACTATGAGAGGAAAATATATTTTAACTCTAGTAGCTTCTATATCATGCATACTATCTTTGATTTTAGAGTCTAGGGCAAGGGGATCATCATCTTTCAATTCAAGATTGAAAAGTTTGATCATAAGTTGGACTACCTCAAGCTAAGAGTGTGATTCATATAAGTATTATGGCTTCTTTAAAACATCAAAGGAATTTGTAAATTGTGTAATGTCACGAGTCACCTTTTTCTTTACTGATGTAATAATCAAGGTATAGGCCTTGTTGTTATTTTTTTCTCCATATGGAGAGTTCTTTAAGAGATGTGGTATTTTCCAGTGGATTCCTAACTTCTCCTTCACATAGTCATTTCCATACTCCATTGAAAATGAGAGTATGCTTTATCTTTCTGGACCATTCATGGTAGTTCACATTGTCATAGAGAACTATTCCAACTATAGATATGAGTGACCACATTTTCAAAAAGGAACCATCTGCTAACAATGGGAATTGTTCCAAAGTGCTTTCAATTTCCAAAGCAATAAAATCCTTACTCTCTTCCTTTTCTTTGTTATTGTGATTATCTAAGAAACCTAAAAGATGTATTTTCAATGCATATATGACAATACTTGTATAAGAATCAACAAGATGATCCAATGTGCATATATAAACTATATGATAGCTAAGAAATCGCCAATACACATTCCACAAAGCTAAATGCATCAACCAATATATATACCAACATAGTCCTCAAATATGAACCAACTCAACATAGTGGTGTTTCAAGCCAAGGCACTTGATACATATAATATCAAAGAGCATGAACCAATGAGCATCAAAGAGAACATAATAGGGACATATTTCAGTGTGGAGTAATGAATTCACAGTGAAATAAAGGAATCTACATGCTCTCCAGCCAAAACTCATGTAGTTTTTAACCCCGTATAGAAATTACCTGCATACGAATTCTAAATCATAGGAAAAAATAAAAATGTGAGAGCATAACACATAAAACACATATACACAGATATTTCCCACTGGATCCCAAAACCGGGACTACCAGCTTGATTTTTCATTATGTTCCTTTCATGTTTCAATACATATTTATACATGCAAAGCATTCAATACCATGGACGGAAAACCATCGCGTCCAAAAAAAATTTGTGCGAATATCATGCACGAAACCATAGGTGGGTCCACCCAACCTAACATAGGGGTCCAAAACAAAATTTTCCGGGGCGCTGCCCCGAACCCCATAAAGTGGGGTTACAGGTACCCCTCAAACCCCCTGTTAACTATGTGGAAAGAATATAACACAACCCAACAATCTCCCACTTGTTGTTTTCCTTCCACAGGGGACCACAGGAGAACTTAGTCATTTTTCCAGCCCTGAAACACCCATTGTTTCTCTACACCAAGAGAACTTATCAGAGCTAACAGATTTTGTCAATGCATCTACAATATTCTTCAAAGTGTCCACCTTTAGCAGCAAAACCTTTTTTTCTTCTATCATATCCCTCACAAAGTGATATTGAATATCAATGTCCTTTGCCTTTGAATGATAAGCAGGGTTCTTTGCCAAGAAAATTGCACTTTGGCTGTCACAGTCTATCCTTATAGCTCCTTGTACTAACCCCATACTTGAACACAATCTCTGCAACCAAACTGTTTCCTT